>CM060566.1:17020000-17285000 GCA_030625065.1 Alectoris magna | reverse complement strand
CACATCTCTACTGCATTTTCATATTCTCCAAAAGTCCCCCATCAAAAAGCTGAGCGGGGAACAAGGGGTGAGTTTAATTTGCTTTTAGTTTGCTAATTGAAGGGGAGGACGGTTCATTTCTGCACGCTGATCTCCCAAAAGGGAGCTCATTTGTAGGGGACTGGGGGTTTGACATCCGGACAAAAGACCCCGACCAGCTTCGGAATCAAGCAGCACAAAGACCACCTTAAATACAGCTTTCCAGTGGAAATAAGCCCGTGACCGGTCCCTTGTTCGGAGAACCTCATAAAAGTGGCGATCCCTTTTTATTGTTTTGTTAGGGAGACATTTTAAAACAAAAGCTCCAACCTCTTTATTGCTTCCCCCACGAAAAGGAGTTAAAAATAATAATAATAATAAAAGAAAAGGGAAAAAAAAAAAAAAAAGAAGAAGAAGAAAAAAGAAAAAGAAAAAAAAAAGTGTTACAACTTAATCCGCCCAGAGAACGCTCTGTTTACTGGGAACTTTGAACTAGGCTGCGGCTGTATGGTTTTTTTTTAAGTACAGTGCCACATACTGTATGGCAAAGACAATCCCCATCTGGAACCCGCTCCCTACGACTCCGTTGGAAAGGCGCAAAACAAAAGCCCGACACCACCGCAACACCATCAGCACCGTCACCCCGCGGCCGGGCGCTGTGCTGGAGGGCGGAACCCCTCACGGAGCCGCGCCGTAGGGGTGCGGAGCTCCGCGGGGCCGCGTCTCGGTGCGCTCCGAACCCCGCGGCCGGGCCAGGAGCACCGCGCCGGGAAGCGGAACGGGCTCCGATGCGACTCTGGACCGCGGCCAGCAACGGGGGGAGGAGGGAGGGAGGGGGATTCCTCGCCATTAATAATTTCTCTGCCTTTATTTTGAAGTTTTGTGCCCTCCCGATCCGGTCCGTCGTTTCGCCTCTGCGGCGGACACAGAGTTGGGAATGAGTGACCCCCCCCCTCCCCCTCCCCATCACCACCACACGCTGCCTTTCTGCCCTCGTATCCAAACTTGGGGTTGTTTTTTTTCATTTTTTTCCTCCCCTCCGCTATTTGTTTCCCGGGCTTTGCCCCTTGCAAGAGAATATTCGTGCGGGTCACTCCAACCGCGCAGAAACAAAACCAAACCAAACCAAACCAGGAGAGGATTTGTAACACTGGGGCAAAGAAACACCTCACCCCCCCCAAACCCCCCCCCCCCCCACCTCTCTCTAAGCTGCTCGGCAGGGCCCGAACTCAGCATGGGGAACCCGTCCTGATCTGGGCCGGGGGCCGTTTCCGAGGTGCCCCACGGTGCCTTTGCTCCATCTCGGTCGCAGCCATATCCTCCCAGCTTACCTGAGTTTCCGTGAGGCTGAGGCTGTGTGCCAGCTGCTTTCTCTCCGCTCCCACCACATAATGGTTCTTCTCAAAGGCATGTTCCAGTCTCAGTAATTGGGACGGGGAGAAAGCTGTACGGATCCGTTTGGGTTTCCTGGCCAGCGCGTTGTGCAGGAGGAAGCTCTCCGGGCTGGTCTCGTTCCCTGGACAGTGGGACAGAGGTTAGCAGGGTGCACCCGAGAGGAGTTCTTAGAGCAAGAATTGTTCTTCCCACCATTACAGCCGCAAAGCTCTCCCTTCCCTTTCTCCCCCTCTCTATTTTATTTTGGTTTTCAGAAAGGGACTTTTAAAAATATTATTTCGATAAGTGTATGGAAGGAATACTAAGGGGAAGGAGCGAAATGAGAGAAAATAGAATGGTATTCACAACCCGGGCAGCACTAATAGTAACAGTAATAATAATTATTATAATTATAAAGGATCGGCCAGAGCCGGGCTGCGCTGTGTGAGGCCCCGTCCCGCAGCTCCCTTCTCCCCTCACATCCCTCAGTGTTTCTATATGGATTTCTTTTCTGCCTCCGGCACAGAGGTTCCGTGCGGCCGCGGCCGATCCCTACCGCCCCGCTCCACTCCTCCTCCCCCGGAGCCGGCAATGGGCCTCCCCGCCGCCCGCCCCGCTCCCCCTCGGCTGCCTCCCGGTGGCCCCCGGTGCCCGGTCCGGCGGGGACAGAAACTTCGAGAAACAAGCGGCTGGGTCGGCCTGCTGTGGGGCCGGAGTTCGTCTTGCGGATTTCTCCCCCCCGGTTCGGTCCCCGCCGCAGCTCGGATCGCTCCCAGCGAGGCGAGGAAGGCACCCGGAGTCCCTCTCCGTAAACGCATTAAGAATCGTTGCGGGAGGAGGGTGTGCTGGGAGCAGGCTGGGGCTCAACACCGGCGCATTTCCGCCTTTCATCCGCAGCTCTGTACCAATCGTGGGATGATTGCGACAAACAATCCGGTGAGCGAAACCCCTCATTTCGTTGCGGGAGGCGATGGCCGCTCTCCGCCCGCGAGGAGCCGCTCCGCTCCCCCCGATTCCGCGCTCGGGGCAGCCGGGAGAGGAGACCCGCAGGTGGGTGGGTTTCGTTCGGGAATAATTAAGGAAAATAGCCGGGAAAAAATATAATAAGAAAAATCTAAAAATATATATCTAGATGGGGTCCTCCGAGTGGAGGCTGATTTATTTTTATTTTCAGTTTTATTGTTTTACGAAACTAAGAAGCAGAACCGGAGCCACTGCGGGAGAAACCGGCTCACCCCCGGCAGAAGGCTTTGCCATTTGCAAAGGGTTAAACCAGGGGGGGTTTAATCATTGTGCGCCATAGATTTGGTTCTTTCCCCGAGGAGGTTGTTCTCCACCGGGCAGCCCCGCTCTCCCCCCGCTGCGCGGCTCTCCGCAGCCCCATCTCCTCAGGCCGCCCCTGCGCCGGGCATTGGGTTTCCCTTCTCCTCTCCCTGGGCCAGGGCCGGGCTGTGGGGGGGTCCCGCAGCCCCTCCAGCACTCTCCTCCGCATCTCTTCCTCCGTACGTTTGCATTAAAACATCCGTCCTGAGCTTAACCCCCGATTCTTTCGGGGAT
This sequence comes from Alectoris magna, assembly GCA_030625065.1. Lineage (NCBI taxonomy): Eukaryota > Metazoa > Chordata > Aves > Galliformes > Phasianidae > Alectoris > Alectoris magna. The sequence goes on along the minus strand of CM060566.1, from coordinate 17,282,051 downwards.
AAATAAACCCTGCCGAGGTCAGACCCGGCCGTGCCCCCTCCTCGAAAAGAAAGCGAACCGAAGCTGGAGCAGAACCGAAAAGAACTGAGCCGGGACCCTTCTCTCGGACAGCTCCTCGAGGCCGGAACCGGGCGGCGGGAGAAGCAAAGAAGGAGCCCAGCGCAGCCCCACCGCCCCCCGCCCGCCCCAAGCGTAGGGGAAAGAGGCAAAGTTTCACGTACCTTGGAACCTGTGGCCCAGATACCGGTAGCGGTGTATTAGCCACGGGTAGAAGGTGGAGGGATCCCTTTGCTGCGAAGCGAAGAGCGGGTGCGTGGAGTGCGAGGCGGGCAGCGGATGGGCGGCCAGGGCGTGGGGTGGGGGCACGGGGTGCACGGGCACTGCCGGGTTCGGCGGGTGGGAGACGGCCTCTGCAAAGACCAAGTCCGGGTTGGAGTAGACCCCCCTGCCGGTGGAGTGGAAGCCGTTGAGAAAAGGGTTCATCGGGCTGGAATTGGCATAGCTGAGAGCCGCCGGGCGGATGGGATCCTCGGAGCGAGACGCGGGCAAGGGGCTGTCTTTGGCCACCAGCGACTCGATGGTGAAACAGCGCTTGGGCGCGGGCTGAAACATGGTGCGGCGGCGGCGGGCGTCCCCCGGCAAATCTGTGCGTGGTTCTGCGGTGCGCGGGAGGAGGCGATCCGGGGAAGTTTGCAGCGGGGAGTGACTTGAGGAGGGATAGATACACACATAAATAGACGGGGGCCGGAGGGAAGGAGGCAGCGGCAGCCGGCGGTACCCAAAAGGGAGACACGCGCGCCGCGCACACACACACACACGCGGAAAGTTGCTGGGAGAAGTTTCCCTCCTGCGAGGAAAAGGCAGTCGCCCCCCCACCCCCACCCCCCCCCCCCTCCCTAAGTCCAAAGACAATCCATGGATGTGATCGGCCCCTTCACGAGTTGTGCAAACGATTTGTTAGTTCATGAGCCTAATTAGTGCTGGGATCACATAAACAGCTTCCTCTGAAGCCTGGTAAATGGCTTGATGATTGGTCGCTATTACTCGCCTCGAGGTTGAAGGGGGAGACTCTTTAAAGTGCGTCAGAGGGGAGGCGAAGCGCCGGGCAGCGCCATCGGGAGGGATGGAGCCGCGGATCGGAGTGCGCCGGGCGGGGGGAGCGCGCACATCCGCGCAGCCGCGCCCCGGGCCGCCCCCGCGCAGAGCCGGCAGCCACCGACAGAGGTAGGGGACGGGACGGTGGGGGGGGGAGGGCGGGGGGCAGAGTGGGTTCCGCTTCTCCGCTGGGGGGAGCGCGGGGTAGGGGTGGGACACGCAGCCCGAAGCCCTCTCCCCGCCGTCTCGCCGGGGCTCGCGGCCCATCGGGGTTACCTGGGTGTAACGCGGAGCCCCGCGGTCCCGGCGCGGTGCCCCCGACTCGCTTCGCTCCGGTCGGCCGCGCTCCACCGCCCAACTTCTCTACGTGTCCTTCCGCTGCCGCGCAGCGCCCGCACCGCGCGGGGCCGCAGACAAAGCGAAGCGCGGCCGCATCCCGCGGGGCCGGGGCGCTCCGGGCGGGACGGGGGAGCGATCCCCGGCTCCAGCCCTGTCCGGATTTTCGCGATTACCTTTGGGTCCGGGGCTGATTTTAGGGCTGAGTTCTCCTCCTCCCATTGGCTGGGGCCGCGGAATAATTATGATCACATCCTAATACTCTTGGCTGGTGCTTACTGTTTATTGGTAGTTAAGGATCTATTATCTATTCATCAGCCTCCCATTTTTGCCAATTACATTCTTCTAAAGTGAAGTACCAGCAGGTATTTTGCACATTGACAATTAATGATAAAAAATCTGGCGTGCTTTAAATCTATTACGCCGATGCGTAATTTATCTGAAAGATGCAGAACTGCGGATGTAAACGAATGGTGCTGAGGGAACGTGGGAGGGGGGAGCTGCACCCAGCCCCGGCTCCTTCCCCTCATTCCTGCACTTTGTTTTCTATTTCCTCCCCGCTTTGTACACAAAGAATCCGTTACTCTGCTGCATCCCAACGCTCTCAGACCTGAGCAGGGCTGGAATCGTCCCCGCTTCTTACAGCGGAGGAAGCCGAGCGCTGCGCCCGCAGAGCCGCTCGCCTGGGCCGATGGCTTTGAGAGGAGCACTTCGGAGCTGCGCTAAAGGGACGTGACAAAGTGGCACCGGGCACGCGGGGACGGCAGCGTCCGTTCGCCTTTTGTTTCGGGACGGGTTCACTCTGTGCGGGAGTTCACTACACGGGGATCTGCCTTTGCGCGGCCGTAAGCGCAGAGAGATCCGCGCACACGTGCGCTTCTTCTCTCGGAGCGGCGCAGGTCGCGCAAATTTGGGAACGCACAGGCACAGGCGCAGGGCACCGGTGTGCCTTCTGCTGCCCGTTATGACACTTTTTAGGTTCTCCCGCCCCTTTATCGTGGAGCGCAGTTCCCGTAAACGCTGTTCCCGCAGAGCTGTGGCGTTACGGAGGTCAGAAAGGGCCCCGAATACATCGGGGTTCGGTGTGAGGGTCCGGCTGCGTTCCGGTTCTGATCACTGGAAAGAACAAAACTTCTGCGCATAGCCGCGTTCTGCATCTGCAGGATGTATTTACATTCCCCGCGACAGCAGAATGAGTTTGAACTGGGAAACTTCACCTCCTTTTTCCCTTTCCCCCCCCTTTTCCCCTCCTTTTTATTTTCCCTCTTTTCCCCATTTTTTTTCTTTTTCTCCCTTCCCCCCCCTTTTTTTTTTCTTTTTTTCCCCCTCTCCTTTTACTTCCTTCTTCTCTCTTTCTTTTTTTTTTTTCCTCTTCTTCTTTCCCCCAGACATCCCGAGACAACTACAAGCCTGCTTTGAAAACTGCAGCAAGCAGTTGGGGGCCAGGGGCTGTATCCGTGTGACAAACAGCCCCCGCTGCCACACACACACACACACACACACACACCAGGAAACCCCGTCTGCACCGCGCCCTGCATTTCTCCTTTTTCACTGCCGGGAAGCATCCGCAGAGCCGAGCTCCCGTCTCGATGCTGTCCCGCAGCGCTGCGGCTGCAGGGAGCTGCCAGGCCCCGCACACCGCTCCTACACATCCATAGGCACCCACATGTCAATGTCTGTGTAAATGCACACGGGGAGCAGCGGTTCTGTTTGTTTGTCTAAGAGAAAACGGGCCACGGGCAGTGGGAACAAAACTCAGCACGACCCGCGGTAGGAATTCCCAGTATTTTCCGCTCTCCCCACGTCTCTCCCGCTGTCACCGTGGCTTTTCGGGGGTTGCCCCGCACTTCCCGCCTGGGCCCTCAGCGAACCGCGCAGTTCCTCCCGTGAACTTTCTCCACGCAGCCTTGCGGGCCGCTCTCTCCTGTCCTCTTGGAGGCTGCGAGGAGGAAATCTGGCAGGGGCTCCTTCCCAGCAGTCCCCGATCTGCTCTAAACGCACTCTTGGAGGCAGCCTCTCTCGGAGGGAGGGGTGCGCTACATTCGCAGTCAAATTACATGGCTGGCCTCAGAGGCACTGGCTTCGGATTTCCAAAGTAATACTCATCTTTGAGAAGCCGAGCCAAGAAGAAAATACGAGGAAGGCCTCGGATGCGGGAGACCTCGGGGTAAGGCAGTTGTTTGTGGCTGAGCTGTCGCGGCTGAGGGGCGGCGGGGAGGGAAGTTTCAGCCCCCATGTAACTTTCTGTTCCAGGTTGCGTTCGGCTGTCTCCGCTCCCTCCTGTCCCGGGGATCTGTGTCCGCAAAGGGAAAGAGAAGTGCTGGAAGGGGGCTGCGGGAGTTGGAGGAGTGCCTGAAACGCACAGTTCCATTCAGTTTCGGGCTTCCTAAATGCGGAGCAGAGGGTTTTAGACACTGAGAGACGGGATATTAGGCCTCCCAACCCAACCTAGCCGGGTACAGGGGAACAGGGCTATGGACCGTGGGGATGCCCGGTGGATTCGGCCAAGCAGGTGGATTTCCCCCGAGAGGGTCTCCCTGCCATCCGCAGCCCTGCGGGCAGCCCCTCCGCGATGGGGACAACAAAGAAAGGAACGGAGCGGGGGTGACCCAGCCACACCGGGGCACCACCACGCGGGAGCAGCTCTCGGGTGCTGCGCGCAGCTCGCTCCCAGGGCTCCCCCTCGGGGGAACCCGCTCCCGGCTGGCCCCTACCTGGGTTACCCGGTCCCGGAGCATCTGCGGGGCGGCAGCGCCCTCTGCCGCCGGCAGCGACCTCCCGCGGGGAGCGACGACGAACCGGGGCGCGCAGATTTGCGCAGATTTGCGCTTCCCGGACCGTCTCCGCTCCCCGCAGAAGGTCGCTGCCGGTCACAGCGGGGCACGAAACCTTTCGGCTTCCGAGAGACCTAAGCACCCCCTGCGCTTTTCTTCTAAAACTTCACTCAAAATCGTGGCAGGAGGAGGGCAGACTTTTGAAAATCGCTCGCTTAACCCCCCCCCCCCCGCACCTCCCACCCCCTCCCACACACACCTGCCGGCTGCATCATTCCTGTGCCGGAACTGGGAGCATACCGGGGAATGTCACCTCTGTTTATTTTGTGCGCGTGAGTGGCGTGCAAGGAGAAGTTTTGCACCTGATGTTTATTCCTTTTGGTGGATCCGAAACCGAAATTCACCTTGCAGACCTTCTCTGCACCTGGGTAGTACATGGGCAGTCCCGCGCCCACATTACTCTCCTCTCTGCCCCCTCCAAACCCTGTCTCCAACTCGCGTTTCCTATCACTGCTGCCCTGCAACGACCAGTGCGGCTCCGGAGCGGGGATTTGGGTAGGAAAGTGCCTTTTCGTGCCTGTTCCCCAATGAAATCCCTTCTGACAGCAGCGTTTGGGGCCGCCCGAAGCCGGCGGAGCTGCCACCCGAGCAGGGGCCGTAGGTGTAAACTTCCTTCAACTTTCCTCCGGAGTGAGTTCATCGCTGTTGAAACGAGAGGGGAAAAAAAAGGAAAAACAAGCAAACAAAAATAGTCATTGAAAAGCTTTGTTTCTAAGGAAAAACAGAAAATTACACCGGTATTTTCAACTAAATCACTTCGACACGTTCTGTTACTACGGGAGTGCTTTTAGTTTCTCACGCAGAGCTTTCATTCTCGGCGTGATCCCCGTGTAACGCGCTTCCGAAGCGCCCGATCCCAAGGACGTTCGCGTTCCACTTCACTACGGCTTTTGCCGGGTATCTGTGAGGGTCGGTGCTACTTTCTGCGGGACGGAGGAGGACTTGCGCATCGCGGTGCCGTGCACTGAACTGCCGCGCAGCCGCGGGATCTCCTCCCGGCCCTATTGGGGGAGCCCCGGGAACCCCCCAAAGTTGTGGGGTAGCCTCTGCAGCCCATCGGTCAGCTGCGGACCCCAGTGCTGGATCGAGCCCGGAGAAAAGTGAGCTCTGCCGCTTCTCTTCTCCTTTTCTCAGTGAGAGCTTCGTTTTTGCGTTCGCTTCCCCCATCGTTTGGTGAAGTTCGGGCTTGCAAAGCGCAGAGGGCATTTGGGGGGAATTCACCCCCCGACCAACACTGACCCCCCAGTTTCCCCGAGGCGTCCATCCCCACATGGGACAGAAGGAAGCTGCAGGGAAGGACGTTTCTCCAAGCTCCCAAAGTATAGCGACTCACATTAAAGTATCATTCACTTATTAATATGTATTTCATTTCAAATCTCGCATTTTTCTCGAGGACTCGAAGCACGTAATTGCTGGCAGTGGCGTCTCGGAAGGGACGCGTAATGTCCGCTTAGTAGCGCAGAGCTTCGCAGGATCTTTCCCTGCAGATGCGCTCTCCCCAGCACCCAAACGTGCAGGGATGTGTGCTGTGGAAGCCACACGGCGTGTAACAAAACACAGCTCCTACAGCAAAACCAGCGTTTTCCGTGGATTTTTCAGGCACCCAAGCCCCGGGGTGACATTTTCTACCCTCGTGATGTATGTCCAACGCACACGTGGGGAATTTTCCTTACACTGCGTGTGCGCTTCCTTCAGATTTCTGGGGAGTTTACATCGCGCTGAATGCTTCCATCCACCGACTGTACTCATCCCTGGGCTCGTTCTGAATTAAAGCTTCTTTTATAGTCCGTATATTTTTTTATGATTTCCTGGAAGGAGGGGGGGAAAATAAAGGGAAAGCGTGTTTAGGAGTTTCTGAAAACTTCCCCTCGGCATAGAGATGAAGTTGGGGATCCCCGGGCCAGAGGTTCTGGCTCTCCCCTGCGCGTTCCCAGCGGGGGACTGTAGGTCGCTCGGGCCGGGCAGCCTCTTTTCTTCGCAGGAACAAAGGGAAAGGTCGGGCCTCCGTCGGGAGCCGCGGCAGAAGCGCTGCGCTGTGCTGCGCTGCGAGGGGACCCCGGTTGCGCTGCTTGGGCAGAGCCCTCAGCAGACAGCCGGCCGTAGACACGCGGCGATATCTGCAGACACGGGGCTGAGGTCCCAACGCACCGGGCTGCCAGCTTCAAGCACCCTCCCGGCCACCGCCGCACCTCAGCGGGACTTCCCCGGAGCGGCACCCCGGGCTCGGAGCCTTCGGGGCTCCGGCGGCTGTATTGGGCGGGAGGAGCAGCGCTAGGGAATCGAAAGTGACCCTTCTACCGAGTGCCGTGGGCTCTGGGCTGTTTGATGCCGGGATCCAACGAAAGTCTGAAATCTAGGGGTAATTTTCTCCATATGGGCAAACGAGAGAGTGTACAGCGGCTCTCTCCAGAAAGTGTCTACCTGATTGTTTTTTTCACTTTCTACAGACCGTTAAAGAAAAAGAAAATAAATAAAAGGAAAGGGCAAAAAAGAAAAAAAAAACAAGGAGAAAAAAAGAAAATGGGAAAAACGGAGGAAAAAAAAGAAAGAGAGAAATCATATGGTAATGAGAGCCCTTGTTTGCCCGCAGGTCAGGAAGGCGGCGGAGCTCCGGGCTGGGGCTGGCCGCGCTCCGGGAGCCTCGGGCCGGGCTCCGCGGGGGATCGCTCCCTGCAGACAAAGGGGCAGGAGAGGAGCGGCGAGAGTCTGCGAGGAGCTCCGCACACCCGCGGTGCCGCAGCGGAGCGACTCTGCCGCCAATGCGCCTTGCCGTTCCCCGGAGCCGAGCATCGGGCAGGGCTGCCCGCAGCTCCACGCCGAGGTCGGGGAGAGGAGGGAGGGTCGAGGCAGGCGGCGGTGGGGCGGTGCGTCTCGGTCTCCCTCTCGGCCTTCCTCCCTGCAGCGCCCCGAGCTCCGCACGGCCGGGCCGCCCCGGTCCTTGCAGGAGCGGGGGTGAGAGAAGAGAAGCTAGAGGAGCCCGGAGGGTTTGGGGAGAGGCTGTGACATCGTAGAGAGACACAAAATATGCCGCCCCAGAGGGGCATTCGGTATGATTTGATTTGATTTTTATTTTGAGACAACAGTTAGTTTGCTCCTTCCAGCTCAGGGAACGCGCATCAACAGGCGACGATGCTCGGGAGATGCAGGAGTCGTTCCTCGCCCGTATCACGGCGGCATCGCCCCAAATCAGGGTTCCTCATTGCAAACGAGCGAACCCGATACGTTCGTTTATTTATTTGTTTGCTTGCGCCTTTTCCCTACTCGCAATTCTCTGCGCGCTGCCGGAGAGACGCCCGCTCCCGGCGATGGCCGCAGCGACGCTGAGTTACGGACACACTACAGGTGTTAGCGCGGTGCTCGGGAATTCATTCCTCTTCCTTCTCCTCCCTCCTCCTTGCCGGGGTTATGTCCGAGCCTTCCCAGATAGCTGGGAAAGGGTCCCACATCCCCCGAAGCTGTAAATTGAGCGCTGAAATACTTGATCTCACTGATTCTTTGGAGAGTTCAAGCTGGCCTCATTTTACAGGAGGAAGCAGAGTCAATCTCGGAGGTTTCGCGAAGAAAGGCTGTTATTTCCTAGAAGATCGACGTTTAAGTTGTTAAATATTAGTTTTTAATTACATATTGTTCTTTGAAAAAATAATATTTAGACTTAGTTCCGGGCAGGTATTCAATTGAATTTTAGAGCCATCAGCTCACCATACTTCACACAACGGATGGAAAATAGCCCATTGAGCCGGCGCCCGGCTGTCTTTCTGCAGCAGACGGCGCTTGAGCTGTCCCCGCCGCACTCCATGCCCGTTCCCAGCGCCGTCGGGCACAGCGGGCAGACAAACCTCTCGCTGCGCGGGTGCACAACGGGCGCGCAACGGGCGCGCAGTGGGCAGGGACCCCAGCGCTGAGCCCTGCGGCTCGGGGACTGCTGCAAACTCGCTGCGAAGGGCAGGAGGGAGCCGGAAAGGTTCTTTCTGACGAAGCCATAGAAAGGCAAAACGAGAACATGGAAATAAGGAAGCGCTGGGTGCTGCGAGGAGCCGCCAGTCCCGCAGCGATTTTCCTGCTGCCCCAAGAGGTTTCTCAGGACACGTCCTTGTCACAGTAACCTGGTGAGGGTTCGTGGGAGCCGGCAGCTCGGAATTTTGTGGGGCTGCAGTGTGCGTTCCCGGGCCGGGATCCCAGGAGAACCCATTGCTCTTCTGCAGAGCCCCTCTCCACAGAACCTTCAGCTCTACCCCTTATACTGCAGAAACTTTCTTGTCGGGCCGTTGTCATTTGTAACCACTTGCACACGGAGGTTTTCCCCCCATACTCTTTTTCCTCATCCGGGGTGGCCATTTTACAAAATAGTGCAGCCCTGCTGCCGTCTCCCATCATTTCCAGGCCCCTTCTCCCCACTTTTCCTCGCCCCCTCCCTGGCCTCAGCACCCCCAGCACCGGGCCACTCCAGTGGAGCAAGGGCTAACACCAGTGGGATGGGCACGGGGGCTCTTGGGGCTGAAACCCAAGTTTGTGAGTTTGGAGGGGCAGAGAGACTTGATCTGGAGTGTCAGTACTTCTGCTCTCCATACACTGGCAGAGTGGACAAAAATGAACATGTGTGGTTCAGCATCTGCTCAGCTAGATGCATCACACGGAGGAATATTGGCTTTTTCACCTCCAGGTCCTAAATGGGAAATAAAAGGAGGTTGATGTCCTCTATTCTGTTTGCAATTGCCTATCCTAGGATTAAAGAGCTCTCCGTGTTACTGGCTGTCTTTCATTTAACTGTTTGGAGACCAGAGATGGAAAATATTTGCAGAGAAGAAAAGAATAGCTGCATGGGATCATTTGCAATTCAGTGTGAAAATATTCTAACAAACCCATTTCTCTCCCAGCGCCGCTGAAAAAATAGCACATAGCCGTCAACAGCCCATTGCGCTCTGCTGGACAGCACGGAAAGTTTTAGGCAACTAAATTCCTAATGGGAGACAGCAGCAAACAGCACAATCATGTCTTTGACTAAACCGTGTGGCAGCTTTAATTGCGAAAAATGTTCGTAATGGCTCAAATATTACAATTTTGGTAAATGGGAGACTTCCCGCGAGCTGCAAGCTGTGCAGCCTGGGACAGGGCTGGCACACGTGGAGGAATGGGGCTGGAAGCAATGGGTAGGGTGTGCCGGAGGGATGCACAGCCAGAAACAACCAAATCCACACTGACAGAGTGCTGTAGCTCAGGTCCCCTGGCTCTCAGCTCCCAGCCATGCTGCACAGGGCTCTGGGTTTCATGGATGGGCACTGCCTGCTCGTGGCTCACTCAGCTCTGAGCATCGGAGCTGGCCAGGAGAACCCTGGAGGATGAAGCGCTTGGCTTTTCTTGCTTGCATTGCACGTCCCAGAGTATCCAAGAAAGCAATAAGGGGATCATTCATTCCAAGTTGTGGGCACTCCCAGAACACAGAGGGATCTCGGTGGATCTCAGCGCCACACCATTTGCAGTGTTCATGCAGGCCAACGGAGCTCTCCTGCTCTGCCCTTTTCTTGGAGAAGTTTTAGGTTATGGATTATTTATTTGCCCTGCAATAACACTCTGCAGACCTTGTCCAGGGTCAGGACACATCGGTGCTAGGCTGCTTTTTGTATAGAGCCAGATGACAACTTCTGGCCCAGGGGTCCAAGGAGGAGGACAAAGTCAGTGTCTACACCTTGGAATAACTCAAGTTGGATGGGACCCAATAAGGATCATCGAGTCCTTGATGTATCTTGAACAAAACTAGAAGAGAAAGGGCCAAAACTACAGTGGGTAATGGTGGAGCTGAGGACCAAAAGACATTACTTACTCCTGTGCACTCATCACGAGCCTTCCGTTCTGGTTGAAGTTGGTGGCAAAATGTCTCCTGTTCTTTCAATTGGAAGACTGAAACTTCTTGCACAGTGATCTCGTGACCACATTTAGTTCTCAAATAAGATTCCGTATCTTGTTTTTTCTACAGTCTTCCACAGGTGTACCGCCATGCAGTTCTGCATACCATTTGGTATCAAGGCAGAACGACTGAGAATGGCGTTAAGCCAATCTCAGGGCAAACTTGTAGGGGTAGAACATGCAGTGACAGTGAAGACTCCTTGTGTGTGGGGTTTAGAAGTTACACCGTAACACTCTGTGTTACCACATCACTCTGAACAACGTGTTATTTATATTTCTTATGGGGAAAAAAAAAAAAATCTTTTCTTTTTTAGAGCAATTAAATTGTTAGCAAATAATCAAGAATGGCCGTGTGAGCTCAGAGGAGGGAGATGAGCACCAGGTTTCCTTTCCAAATATAAAAAGACCCACATCTGTGATGAAAACGAAGGAATAAAACTGAGGCCTCAGAGGGGATTGGTCACACCAGGTTTATTCTTCTTGGTGTTTTTCTTGATTTTTTTTCAGCTTTTTCAAGAAACACTGACTCTGATCTGCTAGTCTTAGGCAATGGGTAAGGAACAGCAACTACAGGCACAGCTTTCTCCTTCACCTTAACCCCAACCTGTTACAGCCATGTGAAGTTTTGTGCCACACTTGGATGGATGGAAGAGGCAAAGAAGAACCCACCCCCCAGGTGCAGACAGCTGCCCTTTGCAGCCGTGTTGGGCTGTGACCGCACCTACAGGATGAGCCCCACCACCAGCCCCAAGCACACTCCGTGCTGTCAGACATGTTCCGGACAAGATGCAGAACGCCATTGTTTCGGGGCAAGCTATTTCCTTAGGGCTGTCTCTTGGGCAGCTTGCCTGAACCATAAATATGTTCTGCAGTTGAGATCAGAAACATTAGCAACTACCAAACAAAAACAGGCAACACACCCAGACAGCCAAAATGCAATAAATAACCTGGCAGATCTCAGCTATGCAAATACCTTCAGTTAGGTAGAGCAGCACAACTTTACCCTCAAAAAGCTCATTAAAAGCCCCCCCCCCCCCCCACCCCCCACCCCCCAAGCTGTGTTTTTACCCATATGCTCACTTTCCAGGCTGTTCACCCTCCAGCTTGCCAGGGATCTTTGGGCGCCAGCCGCCTGGTTGTGCATTCCTGTTGTGCAGCGCTGCGCCAGGAGAGCTCTGCAGGGAGGGAGGGACACACAGGGCAAAGGGATGATCCATGCCCCAGAGCCCTTCTAGTCATTACACAGGATACGGGGGAGAGAGAGAGAGGTAGAAGAGGGAAAAATAAAATAAAACAAGAAAAAGAACAGGTGGAGATGAAGAAGTGAAAAGAAAGCATGAGACAGGGTTACCGGTGTGATGTGAGTGGCTGCAGCACAGCAGCTGCTAGCTGGCACTGAATGTTTCGCATAAGTGATGGAACCTACAGGGGACATGCCAGCACATTTTGCCACATGAACCATACTTTCTGTGTCACAACTGCCAGAAGTTGTCAGGATGGCTTGTGGTTGCGGCTTGGCAAAACATGTAAGATGGCAAACGTGTGTGTGTGCACCTTCTGACTGCTGATACACCAAGAGGGAAGAATTAGCAAAACTCCCCTTGTGACATTATCACAAAGAGAAAGGGCTATTTACACTTTGTGAACAGCACACCTAGCCAGCAGCAGCCTGCAGTGATGTGGGAGCACCATTCAGGCAGCCTTCCGGCCAGAGCCCCTCCTTGACATCCCTGCAGCACTGTGCTGGATGTGCACAGCATCTGGCCGGGCAGAAGCTGGGCTGCCCTGGGTTTTGCTTGCGTGTCTCTGGCACGATGCACACCTCAGTCTGGAAACCTTGGCCCTATTAGGTTACACTTCTAGTTTGAAAATTATGTTTGCAAACCACATCCTTTGAAACACAGTGTACTTGAACATTCTTTCTCTCCCCGCACCGGTCTATTGCCTTTAATTTAGCAGGGTTGAGGATCATCATGTGCTTGAACTCCGAGCTGCTCCCAGGCATCTAAAAAAGTAATTGCAGTGTTTAGGCTTTAAATGGATTCCTTTTTCAGTCTAAATGGTATCACACATCAGAGATGTCAGTGTGAGTGGCTGAAGAGAGATTAGAAATTCTCCTAAACAGTCTGGTAATTAAATCAGCCATACACGCAAGTATTTGTCTGAAGGATCTCTGACTGCTGTAGGGCTCATCTCAGTGCTCCCACCACCTCTGAACATATGCTATAGGAAGCCAACACCTGATCCTCCCTGACAATGCTGGGTGTCAGTCCTGCTGTGGGGAGTGCCTCAGCACCTCCCTCTGGAGGTGCACCAATGCCTCAGTGGAACTTCCTGAAATTATCTCACTCTGACTCCAGTTGATAGAATTAGGCCCTAAATTACCTTTGGGATTTATGCCTTCATCTTTTCATTATTCTCGTAAAATACCTGGAGCCTAGAAACCACTGCAAGCAGGAATATGGTGAATAACAGCTAAATTCTGCTCCAAGTTCAGGCCTGAGTGTGGATGTTATAATTAAGCCATAATAGTTACTTGTCTTTTAGTCACTATTTCTATGCTTACAAGTTTATATCTTCTCTGCAAACCAACAGGTAATGGCTGGTGCAAGTGCTCAAGCACTGATGTGCCACATGTGCTTTCTCTGCAAAGCCCAACCTGTCAGTTAATGGCATAGCAAGCATGCTGTAAATAAAATCAATCCTTCATCTTCCTGTGTACCTCACTCTAGACCCATGTATCGATCCTGAAGCAGCGCACATCTGAGGTAGACCCTTTTGATGACAAGTGGCCCAAATGATCGCTCTTTAATGTTGGTAGCTATCAGCATTTCTCTCTCTCCCCACTGTACTGCAGAGGAGCTGCTGCACAGATGCTCTCACTTTCTGCTCATCTAACAGAGTTCAGAGAACTGTGTGCAGGCTCATTGCTGATACAGGAGCATAGATGGGGCTTTTCCTACCCCTTCCCTTCCAAATTATACTATGAGTATGAAGGCAAGGCAAACGTTTTCATTTCCAAACATTGTGCTCAGTAACATCAAAATGACAGTGGTGGCTCTTATTATGGTAGCTGTACAATAGCTACAAAACACATAATCTCAGACACGTGATACCAGCTATGATAACAGATAACATTTTAGTCACCAGTGTTGAATCTAATCGTATCAACCAACCCTTACTAAACATTTCATCTTATAAAACCGACTGGATTTCTTTACTCTGTCATTACGCTTGTGTGGTCCCCTGCTGAGCCTGCAGCTGATGGTAGCAAGGAATTGGTAATCCTAAACAACGAAACTCTCTGCATGGATTTTATTTTCTGCAAGATCGATTTCTTCATGCCAGGGAGGGAGCTGGGTGACTCAGACAGGCTCAGTAACCAGAGCAATGTATGGGGTAACATCAGCGGGCTCCTGCAGGGCACTTGTTCACACCCTCTGCCACAAGCCACAAAGTACCCAAGTGCTGCTCAACAGAATTCAGGTGTTCTGTGCAAAGTACCGACCTCACAGTCAGTATCTCTGAGCCATTTGGACTTGGGGTGTGCTCATCACCAAGGGAGAAAATGCTTGCACCTTTGAAAATGGAAATAATGGTTTCTAAGTGCTCCCCTCCCTTGTCCTGGGCTAACAGCACCAAAGCAGCCGTGCCCAGGGAGAACAGGAGTGTAGTGGCTGGGCACAGCAAGATCCCTCTTTCACGTGCCTGCAGCCTCCACATTTGCAATTTCATTTGGGCTTTCTGAAAATGCTCTTCAATGAACTGAATTACTTTCAGTTGTAAATCTAAGATGGAAAAAATGCAATATTAGGCATATCTGCTCTCTATAACACAAGTAATATCCATATGCACATTCCTTCCCCTTGCCAATCTCCTTTTGCTCATGACTGCTGGATTTTAAGCAAAGGACCATGCATATGGTAGCAGCACTCCACCGGTCACAATTCAAGGCAGCTGTAGGTTTCTGAATGAAATACAATATGGAAGTCCTTAAAACAAACAGAGACCCTTGGTCTTGTAAGTGCAGAGGTGCTTGAGATTCACTAAATATGCACAACAGCTCATTCCTTGTGCTTCTGAAGTTCGCTGGAGGAAGCGGGGCTTGTCATTTAGTATAGTAATTATAATGATTCATTATTATGATTATTAATTATAATCATACAATCAGAGTAATGATTAATAATTATAGTCATTACTATTCATATTAGAAGAGATCCTAGAGGCCCAAGTTAGAACATGGGCCCCATTGTGCCTTGTGCGGTAAGAACAGAGACAATCAGGGACACTAATGACAGGGACTGTGGTCAAGGACCCACAGCCTTGAGATCTGTGCCCTGTTCAATGCAGTGTGTACAACCCGGCGGGGAGCCATGTGGGGTGTGGATGGAAATGTGCATTTCTGTCGGGAACAGGGTCAAAAGGCTGTGGAAATCGCTGCCTGGCTCTGAGGGTCTCCAGCCCACCAGGCTGTCCTTGCCCAGCCAAGTCACGCAGATGCCCTTTTCGGGGTGTGCTCCGAGTTAGCACTGCTTGAAAACTGCACTAGCTTCTCCAGCACCCGTCTCCATGTCATCTATGTGGTTTAAACTTTTGACTCCAAGATTTAAGAACATTACCCTCAAATACTTGTGTAAATGCTCAGTACGTCTCATTATACCATCACCTCCAGAGGACAACAGTCTATCTTGTCTGCCTAGAAGTGCCTGCAGTATTTGCTCAGCCTGCAGTTTGCTGCCATTGAGCCTCTGCAGCACGCTTTGCTCACCCCTTAAGTTAGTTCTCTGCAGCAATTCAACACATTGCATGCTAATTCCAGAGTCTAATATTGCATACTCAGAGGACTCCCGGAGCCACGGTGCTACCAAAATTATTGGGCTTAATCACGAGTGTAAAGATAAGTGTGCATAAATCTTTGCAGGATTAAGCCCTTGGCCTTTTGTTCTGCTTGTGCGTAAACTGCTGCTTGCTTGCACCTCCTTGTACGTGTTCAGCTTTGAAGATACAAAAGGTAGAGAGCTCTACACCCAGCACTGCAGTTTCTTTGTTCTTCTAATCTAGTCCTAAATTGCTTGGTTGTCTACTAAAAGCTATTGGGGTTGTTCTCTTTAGAGACTACAACTGCTGAGGAGCGAGCCAGTATAACTTCTTTAACTTAAAAGGTATCTATAGCAGATCAGGTGGTGGAAACAAGGAAGAAAACCTGATTTTTCAGAGTATATAACATGGGCGAAAACTTCTAAATGAGTGATTACTTCAAAAATTGGTGGATATAAAAATTGCGCAAGTTTATGTTCCCCGCCTCCACCCTCCAAGTTCCCAAAACAGGGAGAAGCACAAG
Organism: Alectoris magna; assembly: GCA_030625065.1. NCBI lineage: Eukaryota > Metazoa > Chordata > Aves > Galliformes > Phasianidae > Alectoris > Alectoris magna. Next base: position 17,266,544 of record CM060566.1, on the reverse strand, counting down.
TGAGAATAGACTTATCTTGTTATTGTCAAACACTGCAAAGTTGTTCTCATATTGCACGGGCAGATTTGCTGCAGACTTTATTAGGAAACTTAATGAAAGCACATTTGGTATGTGCTCCATGACACAACGCAGGGAGAAAAACAGGAGCGGCCCTGGAGGTACTTGGGTTCTTTCAGTAACAGGGAAAGATTCTGGCTGGCACGCAGGTACAGGTGTCCTCGTTCCTACAGGACAGTGTTGCTGCTTAACAAACAGTTGCATGATGTGATGGGATTCTTCAAGGGGTCATTTAGTTGTTAATAAAAAGCTTTTACATCCCTACATACTCTTGGTTAAAATGTCAGCGTAAAGAAAACCTAATGCTGGAAAATAAGGTTTGGAACCGACAAAGTTAAAGCTTTCTTATGATTCGGCCCCTGATTACGTGATCACATATGTATGTTGAACAGGGAGTGAGGCGGAGTTGGAGAGTCCAAGCGAGTGAGTTATGGCAGAGCCCTGTCTGATTCACTACAAAGGTTAGATGGTATGCACTCTATGAGACATGTGGCCGCACGGCAAACAATGAGCATAAAAATAAAAATTGAACAGCTGCCTCATTTGCTAAGCACGTCCATCTTGTACATTGAGCAAGTCTGGGTTCCTGCAGAAAAAAAAAAAATAGTGTCTGATCATATTAGCTATATATATACACTCCATGCGGATACATCAATATCGGATGCTTTATAAGGCTGGGATGTGTCCTGCACTCCAGACAGATATAAGAATAAAAGACATCTCAGAGAATATTGCATTTTTGGCAACATGTGCTGGCTCAAAGGAATTGTAAAGGAAGTAAATTAAATACTACTAAGAATGTATGTATTTATAGCACTTTTCATACAAGGATCCCAAAGCACCTCTCAAAAAATTAAGCCTCACAGCACTGCTGTGATCTGAGTAACAAGCGTTGTTTGTTTATCTAACGTGCAAAGAGAACCAGAAAAAGATGAAGTAGGTTAACCAGATCATCAAGAGGAAGAACGTCTGAATTTTAGACTCTCATTTTAGCTCTCAGCCCAACTGCCTTCTGTGAAAACATCCAGAGAAGCTATTGATTTTCATGCTCTCTTGCCCTTCTCTGGCAATCCAACACAATGCTCAGGCATATGGTTAACTTAAGGCCGTTGACTGTTGGCCTAAGTTTCTGAAAAACAGTTTGGAGTGCAGTACGTATAGTACTGCAGAGAGAAAAAGTAGGTTTATAAGAGCATCGGTCATTTTACCAACCGTGCCCAGAATTTCCTGGATGTTACGAACGTTCAGCTGATTCCCCAGTGTCAGACTGTATTAAAATACTGTCCTCAAAAAGGAACATTCCGAATTTCCATGATCTTTGCCAGTTTCCAATGATTTGACATTTATTTGAGCTATTGTGCAAAGTTTTCTGTTGAGTCAGATCATTCAGGACTAGCTGCTGGGACCACAGCATGTCAGCAGGACATAATTCATCCACTGCTAATGGCAGCACAGTTTATCGGATAGGTAATGTGGCTGCACGCAGAGATATGCCACTAGGAAATTCATTTATTTGTTAAAAAAGGAATTAAGCACTGCTTTGCCCCTTTGGTCACCTGTTGGATTTTGTTAGGAGAAATGACTCCGGTAGATTTTTGAGGAGAGAAGAGGAAGGGAGAAGCAATATATTGATTTAAATCATGCCAACGGCATCCTGTTCTCTGTATCCTCCGTGTTGCTTTGTATCTTTGTTGGCTTTTTGGCTGATCTGTTATTATCTTTCTGATTCTTACACATACATGAACACCTGCTTGACCTCTGCATTTTCAGTCTGCTTCTAGGGGAATTTCCCAAAGTGCTCACAACAAGCTCTTACACTTTGTAACAAAAGAAATACCCACAAAGATTATGGTTTGCTATGAGCTATAGTCAAACAAAACTTCCCTGGCCGGGTCCTTAAGCCCACATATGCTTTTGGTGAAAAAGCTTGCCTGTAAAGGTAAAGCACGACCTTTTATTTTTTGAACTGTTCTCAAAAATATATCTGCAGGGAGCTCTAATTAGCTTTTACCTCCATAGATGGGATGTTTTGGCTTTGAGATAGAATTCAGGTTGACTTAATTGCTTAGATCTTAAGCTGTGCAAGGCAAAGCCCCCGTGTGCTGCGTGCCTGTGTAGTACCTCGCAGCGCTGGAACCAGCCCGGCGTTCCTCAGCAAGACCTCAATGCAAATAATGAGTGCAGCTACATAAGAGGACGCTGAGTGAGTCATTCTAAACCGCAAGATGTTTGGACTGCAAATAAAGAAAGATATGTGGGATATAATCTGCCGCTGAGTTTTAACACAATTCCTGTTAACTTTGAGCTATGCATGGCCAGAACAATAGCAGGCTATAGATTTTGTTTCCTTCTCCAGCACTTTACTAAATGCTGCGAGACTAAAATGTTTTGAAGGTTATATCCAGCCTCCTGTGGAATGAATGACAAATGTCAACTCTTACACTCCTGCAAGATCTGAACAGGAATAAGACAACTCTATAGACTGAGGCAAGTTTATTATTACAAATACCTTATTAAATCTAAATGGTAATGGCATTCCAATTAGCTCATTGTTAGGAATCTTTCATGTTTGACTTTCATTTAGACTGATTATGGGAATAATGCAGACCCTGTATAAGTAATTGGCACAAAATAAAAGCATTCAAGCTGCAAAAACCCTCCTAGAGGCTGCACTCTTTAAAAAAAAAAATATAAATAAAAGCTTCCTATCTTTCCCAGCTCATGAGTTCCCTCTGTTCACCATAATAATGAGACAACCCATTGAGCCTCCTGTGGGCCTGGCGGTATCGCAGTCCCTTTTACCTTCCCCTCTCTTCCCAGCAGCTGCAGGGGCTCCTTCTCTCCCGCCACCCCCACTCCCCTCGCTGCCCGTCTCGGCACGGTTCCATCAGCCCTGCCCAGCCGTGGTTCTCTCACACCCAGATCAAAGATAGGCTTCATCTCTTGCACCCTCCTCTTCCTCCTCCCAGCTGCCATGCTGGCCTAGACAGCAATTGGCGGGAGCTTTATTTCACAAGGCAACCCAAGCTGGAGGTCTCCTTTCCCTCCATAGGAGAAGGAGCCCGGAGCAGGGTGCCCTCTCAGCCCCCGTTACCTACGGTGGCCCATCCAGGATGGGGCACACAGCCTGCAGATCCCACGGGGCCCAGGCTGAGGACGAAACAACCCATTCTGAAAGAAACCGGTTTTGGGGACAAGCATCCAAAACCACTGGCTGGAGCCTTGTTTCCTTGGGTTAGGGGAAGGAGCAGTATGAGATGTTTGGTGAGATGGCCACAGGCATTCCTCCCTGCCAGACTTTCCTTCCTCCATCTCTCACTCATCCAGTGCCAGCTCTGTCCTGTTTCTGGGCACAGAAGCTGCAGTGAAATGTGCACCATAGGAAGGCAGACTACACTGCGTACACACCTGCACTGCACCCTGCTCTGTGCTGGGGCCAGGCCCAGGCTTATACCCCCTGCCCTGTCCCAAGCTGTGGTAGGGGCAGGAAGCCCAGCAGGTGGGCAGGGGGTCTGGCCGTGCTCCAGCCCCTTCTCTGCAATGGGATGGAGCCAGGAGCAGCGCTCTGAATCACAGCTTGCTGGCAGGGCAGAGACAGCATGTGTTAACCGTATGATGGAGCGCCAGGAAAGGTCTCTCTAGTGTGGGAAGGGGAAGGGCCAGCGGTTCCTATTTGGGAACCATTTGGCTTCTGCAGAGCTCTGGCTCTGTAGGGTAAGTAAGAAAGAAGCTGTGTGTGAGCAGCAGCAGAGTTTTGGGAAAAGCTGGGGTAGCAGACTAGCAACAGCAGGCAACAGTTCTGTAGCACAGAAAGGCTGTGAACTCCCCATCCTTGAAGGTTCTCAGGGCTCAGATGCAAAGCCGTGAGCAACCCGCTCTGAATTCAGTGCTGACCCTGCTTTGAGCAGGAGCTCAGAGTAGAGATCTTCAGAGACCCATCTCAAACCAAATGGTTCTGTGATTGCGTGACTGAAGACGGGCTGAGAACAGCTATTTTGCCCTCTCAATTTGTTGAAAGCATTTTCTGTTTCTGACAGTGCTTGGGCGCAGAATCTCTTCTGTCAGCGGAGGAAAAGCATTCAGTGGAGTGTATCCCTGAGGTGCTGGGGCTCCCCATGTTCACTGCAGCCCTGAAGATGAGCATGATTATCCTTTGCAGTTCAGTCCTTCTGAAGGGTTAGGGACCACCGGACTGCTGGCAGTGTGCCTGCCTTCCTTCCTCTTGCCCAGTGATGCTCCTGATGACATCAGGGGAGAGACTTCCATGTGTTTCCATAGGTGGGTCAGGACTTCCCAGTCTAACTGATGCTCAGTGGAATCTCTGTGTTGGCTGGATCACGATCCCCATGAAAATCAGTAATTCTTTATTGAGTAATATTGGGTCTATCATAACCAGGCATCACAGTCTTGTTAGAAGTTAAATACCTGTGATTTGTTTGTTTGTTATTGTTTCTTTTTCTTTTTTCTTGTGTGTGTTTTTGTGAGATTCAAATAATGAATTAACTGGCTCCAAATGTTGCAACAGGTGAAATGACAAGCTATAGGCATGTGCCTAAGTAAAGCATACAGCTAAGCATGTGCTTAATTATTTTTCTGGACTTAATAAGGATACTTGCCTAAACTGAAACAGAAAACTGTTCCGTAGCTGAAATATATAAACAGACCTGTACAAGAGAAGCCTGTATTGTGTGAATGAGAAATATTCCCATGGATGGCTAAGTTTTAAATTAACTCTGATTTTTATGGGACTCTTTGAACCAGAAACCACTGCAGAACTTTTAATACTAAGCTGGCAGTAATTTAGCCGTTGCTGTATTGTCAGGCATATTTATCCTGCCTTTGTATTTGTAACTGGTTTATATTTACTTGTCACATTAAAATAACCAAGAATTCACTTTTGTGTGTTTGAGCCATTCCGATGAGGTATGTGCAGATAAGAGCCTTGCTATCTGTCCGCAGTAATAAAGATGAAAAATCTGCTGACATCCCAAACAAGCTGTAAACCAGGGCATTTAACAATGCTCATTTTAATGCTTAAAATCTCTACGTTGTCATTGTAAATTAGGAACCTCAGGTTAAATCTTGAATGCATTGAAGTCGTCTGCTGCAAAGGATCCAGAGGAGGTAACCGGCTTAATAGCTACAAAATCCTTCTGAATAACCCTCCTTACGCTTCCGTCTATAAGGTTAACCAGAAAGGAAATTATGCAGAGTAAATTTTCTCTGTTTAAAACCCATAAGCCTTGCAAATTATATTTACATTTAATTAAAAAGTAGACACATTAGCCATTTTTTCTGCCTTTTTTTTTTTTTCTGATTCAACACCAGTTGAGAATTTCTCTGCAAGATATTTAATGATAATCTTTTTATAAATGTTAAGATGTTTAGACAAGGTTGCCTTTAACCCTGAATCTTGATTTGTAAGCTTAATAAGTTTCCAAACATATTATTAACAAGTATGGACAAAAAAAAATATAGGAAGAAAAGAGAAAAAAGGAGCAAGCATAAAGACTCGAGGTGTGCTAACAGTACTCGGGAGTCATACATTCAGGGAGAGGTGCACTCCCCCTATAGCCCTTGAAATGTCTCGTCTGCTTCAGAATTAAATCATTGCCTTATCTCAGCTGTGTATCCACACTATATCACAGAATATGTGCTCTGTCAACATCCTAGAAGTTATGGCCAGAAGGATTAGTGATTCTGGTATCTGGATTTCGACGTAAGTCTCCTCAAGAGAGGGCCTAATTTGGATTGTGATTTCTTTGTTCGTTCCGTGCCTTCTGCTAAGAAGTGTTAGTTCCCTTAGTTGTGGGAAAAATAACTGGAGACTGCTGAACACTGAATTCCCAAAGCCAGCATGAATTCCAAGCTCCGGTCAGCTACCAAGAAAATTCTGCACTGACCTGTGGCCTCCAAGAGAGCTGGATACGTGAAACAAACCCCGAGGAGCTTTTGGACCTTGTTTGATGGTGAAAGCAGACCACCAGGAAAACACTGTCCCCAAGCCCTGCATTGTTAAATTATCACCATCTGAAACTAATCAAGCATTTTGGGGATCAAGGTAATAAAGTGTGGAGGCCACAAATGTACTGCTCATAGCAAACAAGTTCAAATGAGAAGGATGAGCTAACCGGTCCAGGGGGAGGTGAATGAGAGAATTCTGATGATTATAGCTATTTGGAAATCCGTGGAGGGAGGATCCCCATGGCTGAGAAACATTTCCACACCTAGAATTTGTGGAGGATGAGGTTTTGGTGGTGACGAGTTCTTTGATGTCTTTTCCTTTCCGCGCCTATATCCAAGCTTCACTTCAGCCTCAACCAGCATCTTGCTCCCAGGTGAGGTTAATTCCTAGATGCTGTGGGGAGCTATCAGCCAACTTATTAAAAGCCTGTTTAATTAGTAATGATATTGCATTTTCACAAGGAAAGCATGTACACAAACGTCTGAAGTTGCGAATTACAGTAACAGAGGATAATCTGCAGAGAGACAACAACAAGAGATATTAATTGCAGCGCCCAGACTTGCCCATGTATTGTGCTTAAAGCCATCCAAGTGATGAGTGTGCATGTGGGATATTTGACTAAAAGCTCTCTTAGGAGAAAATAGAGTAAAGCAACAGAACTGAAGAGGGGGAGAAGAGGAAGGACAATTTCCCTCCCATGTCACTATGTTGATTCAGAGATCAATAATCTTCTGCTGGAGAGGTACTTGCAGAAACAAGCCAGGAGGTTTCTCTGCATGATGCCATAGCACAAACGCGCACCAGCATTATCTTACAGGTCTGTGCTGCTCAGCCAGGAGCCTACATGATACCACACACAGTCAACTTTATGTCGATCCCAAATGAAGGTCATTTACTCTAATGTCGAACGGAATTCCTTTTGTTGCTTGACAAAAAGTGTCCAACTCAGTATGAAGAGACAACCAGAGAAACAAAATGAAGCTGGACAGTCTGCATATGAAAAACATATCTGAATGCTTCGAGCATTTGCAGGCCCAAAGCTGATGTCCCTCTGTGGCAAAAGGAGCTGAAGGGCACCATGGGATCACTGAGTCTTTCTCTGCATAAATCACAGCAAAGTCAGAAACGTATGGAGAAGATCTGACCTTAGCATGGTGAGGGTGGCTCTAGTCGTTAGTAAATTAAGCACAACACCTACACTTCAGCTACTGTTTAATTAGGAAAATCAACATATTTTATGAGAAATATTATAACAAAATGAATTTTTAGCAATAAAATATCTGGATTAGTATTTCCCAGATTTCTGTCATTTTCCTTGTATTGCAAATGCTGCATCATTGCTTTCCAGAAATTCTTACTGCTTTGTTTCCAAAATGCCCTGAAAAGATTCATACTTTTTCCTCTCTTCCCATTTACAGTGTGAAGGTCCATCTGTGCTTTCCGCTGCAAGCTACAAAACCAGAAGTTTCCTTGTCCTGGAAAGGGTGATTTTATCCAAGATCTTCAAAGGGGAGTGAGCCATGTGGCTGTAGGGATGCAGTCCAACCGACTCATGAGGAGCTCAGCGGAGGGAGATGAGGCACGTGGTAGGCAGTATGTCAGTCCTGGGGTGATGGAGAGCTTCCCATGGGACTGCGCCAGTGCTGGTGCTATTGGTGAGTGAATGCAGTTGGTTGAGTCGCAGCTTGTAAGGGAGATCCAGATCCTTGCAGGTACCCATCTCCACTGGTCCTAGAGCCTCAGAGCTGTGTAGGCATATCACATCGATTGATTGCAGAAGGGCTGAACACCACAACATGTCTCCCTCTGGATTTCTGAGCAGATTTCTTGAGCTCCAACCTCTGAAAAACAAAATGAGTGACTTTAAGATAACCCAGAAGAGAGGAAAAAGGTACAATATGAGGTCTTCAAGAACAAATAACCACACAGAGCACTAGGCTTGCCCAGGTATACGGCTCACTGAAGCCAAAGAAAAGAACCTTCACAGTTTCAGCAGATCAGACCCAGACTTTTTGGCTGAGTGGGCTGGAGCTCTGCCTGCCTCCTGCCTCCTCCCAGGGTGAGTGAAAAGCAGCCCAGAGACAATAAGGCAAACCCGCCCTTTGATTTAAACAAGGTTTGGCCAGGGCCCAGTGCAAGCCTCTGATGAGATCCATAGCTGTAAGTGACTTAGCCTGTGTCAGAGTGCAAATGACATCTCCGCCTGCCACGTGCACACCCTGCTACAGTAAAGATGTCATTAGATACTCCACATCTGAGACTTTTGCCAAACCCTGGCCCCACAGAATTTGGCATGACTTACAGAGATTAACCTATTAGTATTTATTATCGTTACTATTTAATACTGTTCCCCAAATGGTCAGCAGGGGAGTAGGGATTGCGGGTAACCTGCAGGCCAGTGAAATTTCAGGAGGAGAAAACTTCTGAGCTTCTAGAGCTGTTTCTCTCTCCTTGCTTTCCATGGAGCACGCCTGGCTGGCTGAGCCATGCGTGGAGCTAGGGTGACAGCCTGTGGCAAAACAGAAGAATTTCAATGTATTAATCCTTTTGATTTTCACTTTCTTTTGATCTTTTCTCCACTTCCTGCTTGTCGGGCCAGACAAAGGTGGTGAAGTTTGGGTCACTACCATCTACTCTGCTTTGAAGAATGGACAATTGCCAGCCTTTCTCCCTCTTCTTTCTCCCCACTTGTTTTTATCTCTTTGTCTATCAGGTGCTGCATTTAACAGCAGTTCATTTGACAAGAAGTTCTGTAGCATGGGTGCTGTTAGAGCCATGTCGTGGCAGGGTCTTCTTGTTGGCAGGGCAAAAATCAGCTCTCTCAAGAGCAAGGCAGCAGCCTCTATAATGAATATTTCTAATAACACATGAAGCATGTTTTAATTCCCTCAAATGTTTATTCTGGGTCAGAGTTTTCTTCTTCTGCTGCTTCTTCCCTTCTTCCTCTTGAGCAGCAGAGGGCTTTATTATTACTATTTTTTAAATCTATATTCTTTCTATACTCTACCCAAATTAATCAAATAAATTTTCTTTAAAGCAACACTAAATGAGTTACAGATGGTTTTGCCCTTTTACAGGTTGCAGAAATCACCCATTACAGTTCTTTTAATTTATCAGTGAGGGAAAATAAGATGGCCTCTTGCTCCCTTTGCAGTAATAATCAGAAACAGTCTATTTGGAGTTTAATTTACCCCAAATACATATTGATAGTTGCAATGAGGAATATGTGACCTCTCTGGGAGTCACCGGTGGATGGAAGGTGGATAGCTTTTATAAAACCACCTTTAATAAAAAAGAGTGTTATATTGAGTATGTTTGGTGGTGTATTTAAGCATATGGTTTCCATATCAGGAGCTAAGATGGCAAACACATGCTTTACCTTCTGAGTAACCTTTCTTGTACTCCTCAGTCCTTGCAAAAAAAGAAAGCTATGAGGGATTTAGGGGTTTTTCTTGTTTTTTTTTTTTTGTTTTGTTTTTTTTTTTTTTTTTTTTGTTTTTTTTTTTTTTGCTATTTTACAATGCTGATTATATGGAAAAGCTGAAGAAATTTCACAAGGAATGCAAAACTTGTGCCTCATCTGCTTTTTTCTTTTTTCCCCCATATAAAGAGAGGACAAGATTGAAATCTGTCCATGGGCTTCACCCTGTTCTCTTGGTGGGACACAAAAGCAGACTGACCATCTGCACCTCAGGGCCAATCCTCACAACTGGATTCCATCCTGCAGCTCCTGGCTCTGTAACTCCTGCCCAGGGGAAAGGAACGAGGACAGGGACACGGGATAGGGCCAGCTCTGGAGAGGGGCTGCCTTGCTCTGCCAGTGATAAATCTAGCGGTCCCCTCGCTTTTTCATCACTTGCCTAATCCCGTGCCCTTCTTTTCATGTGCCGTAATTGCTCCCAGCTGCTCCCACAGCCCAACCGTGCGGAGATTGTGAACAAGGCCCCGCAGAACAATGGCAATGGCTGCTCCATGTTGCCTCTGGCCTGTGCCTCCTGCAGTCCACATCTGCCCTGCTGTGTCCCATGTGGGGAGCGGGCCTTTCCCCCTGACCTTGCTCCAGGCTGAGGAGGGTCCTGGGGGGCACAGTGCCCCTAAAACAATAGCAAACGTTACAAGAAAAAAGCAAAACAATGACAACGTTGCCATTGCCAGGGAGAGAGCAGCCCTCAGGTTGGATTCCATGTGTGTTGGTCCTCATAGGCCATGAGATGACCAGAGCCTTCAGGATCAGCCTTCTAACATGAGTTCTTCCTCCCCTCCCCAACCATTTTTTTCCCCCTGAGAAAGGCTGCATTCTTCCCCATGTTATTTGCATCTTTCTGGGTTGGATAAGGCAATATCTCATTAGAGGGGGAGTGGGGTTTAATGTCAACTTCAAACTGGTGTCTCCATGCTACAGAAAGGAGATTCCTAATCAGCACAGTGTATATTTTCTGTAATTGCTCTTTGGCATTCTTCGTCTTTCCAGGCTAATTAAAGTGAAAGAAAAACCGCGGTGAAATGTTCCAGTGTGTTTACATAGGAACAGAAAAACTAAAAACCCCTTTTGTTTATAAAGGCAGGGTTATATTAGTGATCCAGAGAATCAGCTGTTTTCACAGGTACACTGCTGAAATGTAGTACTATTTTTCTTTCTGAAGCATGGCTGCAGCCACAGAGCAGCTCTGGGAGGGAGCACAGGAAAGTGGTCCCACCTCACACAGTGTGACAGCCCTACACCAAGGTATTTCAGATTAAAACACTTGGTTTTGCAGTACCTTGAATGCATGATCTATTTTTAAAACTTGAGATTATTTGAGCCAGACTTTGACTTTTAAGTTCCTGATTTCTAGAGGTGACACCCCCACAGCTGTTACAGAAGTGGGATTTGCCACCTTGCCCCACACTCAGTGCGTGAACTTTGTGTCAATGTTTTATCCAGGTACAAAGGCAACTGAAGGATTTCAAGAGCAATCCCTCCACAGGAATGGCTTGAACATATTCACAGTGCCACACACCTCCAGAAAGCAGGATGTGCTTGTTACTTAGCAGCTGAGGACGGCTTGCTGAAAGGCTGCCAGCATTTCCTTATGAGAGAGCATTACATACACTTAGTGAGTACATGTGCATATATATATATATTTCTAATGTGTACGTAATGTTGTTTCTTGGTATTTATTTGAGGAAGGCTAGGTGGAACTGGGCAGTTCTTGCTGTGTCAGCTCTTACTTGCTCTCGCATTCTCCTGTTTATGTGAATGTTCACACTGCATGGGGCAATCTTGTCCTCTGCTATTGAGGACAAGAAACCTCCCAGGTCCTAATGGAGCCAAATGGAGAGGAAACAGGACGAGAAGGACACACAGGACCAGAGGAGGGCCATAGAAATGACCCAAGGGGTGGAACACCTCCCTGCAGTGACAAGCTGAGAGAGCCGGGGCTGTTCAGACTGGAGAAGAGGAGGCTCTGGGGAGACCTATGAGTGGCCTGTCCGTATCTAAAGGGGAGCTACAAGAAAGAAAGGGACAGATTCTTTAGCGGGGTCTGTTGTGATAGGAAAAGGGAAGTGGTTTCAAACTAAAAAAGAGGAGGTTAAATTGTACCTATATATTTTTTACAATAAGGGCAGTGAAGCACTGGCACAGGTTTTCCAGACAGGTGGTGGATGTGCCATCCCTGGAGATATTCAGAGTCAGTCTGGATGGGGCACTGAGCTCTGATTGGGCTGTAGGTATCCATTGCAAGAAAGTTGGACCAGATGGCCTTTAAATCCCCCTTCCCGCTCAAGCAGTTCTATGATTCTATGATTATTCTTGCAGTTTCAGGAACTCTGCCTATAAAATGCCTGCGTGCCACCTTTCCTTATTCTTGCAATGTGACCTTCTTGCATTTTTCGCTCAGTAACACCTCTTTGCAAGTTTTCATTATTTGTTATTGAGATAGTACTAAAAATATCTCCATTTTCCCCCTCTTCCTGAGCTCTTTAAAAAAGAGAGCAGTTTTATTTCTTGTCCTGAACCTAATCTCACTGGAGGGGCAGGAAGGAACATGCTCACCTGTGTGTCCTATCCCCACTCTCCACCATCTGATTTTGTCTCTGGTGCAGTTTTGCTTCTGCTGGATGACACACGAAGGCCATGTATGTCCCAGCAGACCATCTGAACACAGAGGTACTACATTGGCTCAGCTGGGACATGTCTCTGCACATCACACATTCCCTGTTAGTAATCAGGTCTATTTGCACCAAACTGGAGAAAATTCTGAGGTTGCAGATTGTGCCCTCTGCTACAAGGCTGCCATCCCCTTTCCCCCTCAAAACAGCTGAAACATCTGAAATGGCAGCTGTTGAATTTATTTTCCCCTTACACAGCCTCTCTCTAGGGGAAACTGGACTGATTAGTACCCATTTGCTGGGTTCTGCTGCATGATGACACTAACATGCGTCATCATTACAAACCAGGTGGGATTTTCTTTAAAACAATCTTTGGTGAAAAAAAAAAAAAAAAAAAGATATAAAAAAAAATGCAGTTTTAGCTAAACAAAATGCATTTTAATATGCATTTCCCACAGCCCTGATGTGAGATGTATCTTTTAAGTGCAGTACATCAGCTCATGTCAGCAGTTAGACTCAATGATCCTTATGGGTCTCTTCCAGCTTGGGATTTTCTATGGCTCTACGATTCTGTTGCTTTGCTCACAGACCACATGCAGCCTGAGCTTCTCCTCCTGCCCCATCATGATGTCCACCCAAGCTGGAGCAACCCCCCCAGCCCTACACCTCACAGCCCCATCACACTGCATCCCAGTGCACAGCGGTGGAAGGCAAGGGAGGGGCTTCAAAGGCTCTGGTCGCACAATGGAGTTGGAGTAACTAGCTGCTGACAGATTTATAAGCATCAGTCCAATTAAAGTGCTGTTTATTGCTTTTAGAAGGGGCCTGTTTGTTTCTAATTTTAGAAGTAGGTTGGGGAAGTGACTAGAATTGTGAGTATGGGACCTGAGATTTTTCACTAGGGCTGCTGCTTCTATTAATTAATAGGTGTCGATAATTATTTAGCCTGGGACTTCAACTGACCATGGCAGGGCAGAAATTCAGGGCAGCACCCAAACAAACAGCAGTGAAAGGGCTTTGCTTTGCTCCCCCTGTCCTGCTACATCTGCTGATTTTTGTGTGTGTTTGACCAGCCACATGGAAAGACTCACCTTGTTTCCCAAGCATCTCTTCTGCTCTCTCAAGTTCATTCATTTTATGTGCTCCTTTTAAAGAGAATAAAAAGTATGCTGGTGTGAATGATTGTTCCTATCTCTGGCCAGCAGCAACAGGAACCTTGGGCCGATTGCCAGAAGGAAGTGGAGAAATAACAAATTTTGCCTGAGAGATGAAATCAGAGCTGGAATCAGGATTCCTGTGTTGTACCCCTAAGTTTGTGCAGTTTTGCTGTACAGTGGTGGGAAGCTCCTCTGATGTCAGCTTCCCACTGTCTAGAAAAGCTGCAATATAAACTTATTGTAAAACTTGGTTATTTGTTTGTGCGGTACTGTGAGAGCCGCTGGTGAAATGCGCTGGATAACTGCATGGTTCCCTGTGGTTTGTAAAACACACATTGATCACCATTTACCAGAAGGCAATGACAGTGGGTTTTTAACAGAGAGAGGCTTGACCCAGACACAGCACACTCATGTTTCCAGGTCCTGGAGAAGTTTATGTCCTGAACATTCATCCAAGCCCAGTGTCTGTGCAGAAGGCAGAAGGAAAACCACATCCCAGTATGCCAGCCTTGGGATCAGGAGGTCCCATCCCCTGCCGCTGGAATTTGACCTGGAACTGGGGCATCCCATAAAAACTCATCTTGGATGAAGACAGCCAGAGCCCAGTGAGCCTCACCTTTCCTTCCCCTGCCCTGAGCCATCTGCAATAATCCTTTAGTTGTGGGCCGAAGACGTAAGAAATAAACTACAATAAAAAAGATAAAAGGGAGCATAAATCAATTTCTGTGATAGCTGAGGCTTGAAGTATGCCTAAATATCACTTAGATTGTACACTGTTTGGGCTATGTGCCATCCTTTTATTACTTATCTGTGTACAGGAGATTTCATTGACAATCTGTTGAAAATGTATATCTCTATTTTGGCTGAATCTAGAATTTCTTTAGCAGAAAACAAAAATATTTGATCTGTTAGGTTTTTTTTTTCTCCGAACTGAATTTTTTTCTTTTCAAAAACAAGTACAGGAAAGTAGGTTGTTTGGTTTTAAGTTCAATAAAAGCAATACTTTTCTTCTTCAAGGCAGTTTTTTGCCTGTAGGTAATATATATATATATATATATATATATATATATTTGGCTATGTCTAATACACAGCATTTCCTTAGAAACCTGTCAGCCATGAGCAGGATTATTACAGAAAAATAGAAGCGTGTTAGGATGCCAGGAGGGGAGAATATCATCTCACCTTTTTCTTTTATCCTAACAGACAGCCTCAGTGGGCTAATAGCCAAGAACGTCAAAATATTAAAGCACCCTGCACAGACCACAGCAGATGGAAAAGATCTGAGTTGCGCAAAATGCTCCTTGCTGAAAGTTGCGCTGTTATGTGAAACCATTTCAGGAGAGCAGAGCACCAGGAAAGGAACATCGTGCCTTTTGGACACGTTTTTGTGATACTTCAAAGGAATTACTTGCGGTGTCAGTGATGTATATTGCTTCTAAGCACTCTGAAAACCATCCTTCTCAAATGAGGGTTGGTCCTGTGGGTCACTCTTAGGAGAATATCTGAAATCAGGCCATTCTGCTAGACTCAGAGCAGCAGTCAGTGTTGTAGTTGGAAGAAGGTTGAGAACACGTGGGAATGGAAGCCCCGAGGGGCTTTGGTTGGGCAGTAATATCCCACTGCTGCCCTGTGCTTTCTAAGTAGTTTGGAAAGACCTAACATCATGGATGCAGAGCACCACCTGAGCTTTTGGTAGAGACAAAGACTCTGTGAACCTCTCACCAGCTGTCATTTAAATAGACAGTAGGCAGGAGGAGAGTCATACAGGGGTTTTATAGGTTTAGGAATCCTTCAGCATTATCAAGCCAACTGCATTACTTCATGAAATGATTGGTCTTGTATTCATCAGATGAATGTTAAAGCTCATAAACTTGTTCCTAGTAACTCTTATTATAGAATGTGATGGAAATAATAAATATGTTGAAGGATCTTCCAGGACATCATTTGGGCTCCACTGCTGACTCACTCTGCAACCTTGGGTGAATCTCTTAATGCCAGGTACCTCCTGCTTCCTCTCTGATGAGTTAACAGATGCAAAAAGACTAAGAAAATGGAGAAAGCAGTTACATTTGTAGGTAACAGAAGCTTATTTTCTGACCAGTTGATGCCAATAGCCCAGAGCCAACAGGTCATGTATTGAATCATAGAATCATTTAAGTTGGAAAAGACCTCTAAGATCATCTAGTCCAATCATCCACCTACCACCAGTATTGCCCACTAAACCATATCCCTTAGTACCACATCTACGCATCACCTCCAGTGACTCCACCAACTCCCTGGGCAGCCCTTTCCAGTGCCCAGTGACTCTTTTGGAGAAGAAGTTTTTCCTAATATCCAACCTGAAGGGAGAATTTGGTAGAGTCCTCTCTTCTGAGAACATCACAAATGTGGAAAAAAAACCCCTATGTGATGCACAAGGTCTAATAATATAGTGAGTTATACTTTATAGACACATCCCTGACATGGGCTGAGGCCCCAGAACTGAATACCAGAGGCTGCTGACACACTGAGCCATTGGAGTAATCATATTTTAAGTAAAATTCAGACTTCTTTCAGTGCTTATAAATAGTGGGACTAGGAATACAAGAGTTCCAGCTCATAGAAACCAACTTGATACATGGTTCATACCCTGAGCTTTGCTGAACGTAATCTCAACATGGCACAAGTCTGCTGACAGGTAATTGTGGGTATAATGGTGACTTATGGAATAGCAATATGGGAATAGCAATATGGGAATAACAATATCGGAATTGCTAAGTCACAGCCTGAACCAATGATTGAGCACTTGGTGAAGGGACACAGCCAGTCCTGTGAGCACAGGTGAGAACAGGTTCTATCCCTTTCTAAGCCTCATTTAAGGACTGGCTGCCACAAGGGAGAGTTCTCTACCTGGACATCCCCTCCTTTGGATTATTGAACAGGCCCTGTTCGTTGGCGTGGGTAAGTAAATCTTTCTCTTTCTTTAACTGGATTTTGACCACCACCCTTTTTTTGGGTAACTTAGGACTGGATATTTGCTATTGCTTTTCCCTACAAAAGCTGTCCTGGTCAAAATCAAGTGTGAAGGAAATATATCTCTTTCCACCAGATGCCTGGGAGTATTGCTTATGAGTCTCTCCACAGCCCCTGGGAGGCAGAAATGATTAAAAACAACAACAACAACAACAACAACAACAAAAACCCTCTCACTTTAATAGAAAGAACTCAGTGAACAGATAAGAAGTGTTTTTCTGGTGACCAGAGCAGTAGGACCAGCTGCTCCAAGCCTGCCCCATGGGCTGGGGTGCAGGGGAAGGCACTGGGATGCAACTCCTTGTGCCTGGTGTAACAATGCTGATCTGAACTGGAAACAGGGTGAATATTCTGAGTGGAGTGGAAATACTCCAATTGTATTTTCTCCATGTGGAAAAAGGCTGCTTTTTGCAGGCAGGACCAAGATTCTGGCAAAAGGGGAGGTATGCTGTCTGTAGTTAGGCTCAGCGGAGATTAATGAAACCTGATTAAAAAGACTCACAAAAACAAAGTGATTCCATGCCTTTCCTTCCTACCCAGCTGCTATCCACCTTCTCTAGCACATTTAGTTTCTCCCTTTCTTACACATGAAAGAAATACAGCTCTGTTCATCAGCCTGTTGGATATTTCAGGCACTGCCACAAGAAATGAAAGCCATATATGTATTTCTGTTTGCATATTAAATGCCAGGAAGATTGGTAAAGGTTTCAGAAAAACAAATTGACATTTGGCCTAATAAAATAGTGTAAATAGTTTTTCCTTTCTGCTTTGACTTGCCAGAAGATTGCATGAAAAACTCAGAGAAGAAATATTTCATTTTTCCTGAAGGGAGGCAGGAAACTATTAGCAGTGCAGGAGCACAATATCCTGATATGTTCTTTAAAAATTATCTCATAAGGGCACAAAAACGTGAGATCTCTACATTAAGATTAAATTTCTAGAACCACAAACATTCTGGGAGGAACCACTCTCTCTTAAGCAGTTTATGGACTAGATGACCTTTAAGGGTCCCTTCCAACTCGAATAGTTCTATACTTCTACAGTATTCATGTCATGTGGTTTTAGTGGTCAATATTGGTGGTAGGTGGATGGTTGGACTAGATGACTTTGGAAGTCTTTTCCAACCTCAGTAATGACCTCAGTATGATTCTCGTCAAACTATGATATCATTTTGCCAGCTCTCACCATTTCTTCATGCTACATGTAAGGCTTTTCTTAATTCTCCAGCTGCTGGAAGCATGCAACAAGAAGTCTCAGATCTGGGTTTTTGCAGTAAAGTTTTAAAAGTAAAAATATCATGAAAATATGGTAGAGATGGTAATCGCTTCCCAGCAAGCTATCAGCTCCCAATAAGGGCTCCTGAAACCTCACCAGAGCCACCATTCTGACGTCCCCAAGATCCCTGCACCCTCTGTACCATGCTACTGCCAGCATGTTGTGAGCAGCTCCCAAAATAGGATGTCTGGGGCTCACTGCATGCGGTCCCAGCTCATTGTTAAGAGCCAGGCTTCTGCAGGAGGTGCAAACTGTGTTTTATCAGCCTAGTAACTGGGAGGGTCTAAACCTCCCATGTTGCAACTCAGTTGTGAGGGCCCTCAGCACAATCCTGTGGCAAACGGGGGGAAAGATAATAAAATTAAATTTACTATCGAAATAAAAGACAGAAGGCGCAGTGGTTTTACTCACTAAAACCATCCGCTCCTCAGCTCACTGAAAGTTATTGTTGTGCTGCCAGTTTGCCATGGAACAGATGGACCAGATGCCATTGGGGTCTTTGGCTGGGGGAGCTGGTGGTTTGTTTTCTATAGGCTCTGGAGTTGACATAGAGTGTTGCAGAAGTCTGGGACAAGATAGAGGGTGTGAAATCAAAGAGGTCAATAGTTTTAGTGTGTAACTGGAAGGGATTTGAGAAGGTTTGGGGCTCTTAGGCTTCAGTCTGTAGGAGCCGAGTTTTAAGGAGTCAGAAAGGGACAGGGGTAGGAATGACAGAAAAAATAAACAGGTAAAAAGCCTTTTGACTGTGGAAGAGATGAGCTGCTCTGCTTGGGAAAAGTGCAGAGAATTACGAAGTGATGTTTGGGACAAGGGAGTTCTGTTCCCTCTGTCCAGTTACCAAACGAAGGAGGTGAGGGCTTGCAGTCAAGTAAGGGATCAGAGCCCATAAAGGAAACAAGGCTGAGGAGGAAATAAATATCCCAAATTTGATCCTGAGAGGCAGCCCCAGGTACTGCATGCACTGAGCAGGCTGCAGGGCCCAGCAGACTGCAAAACATGAGGTATCCACTGTGCTTGGCTGCTCCAGCATAAACACAGGGCCTGGACAGGGGTGGCAGGAAAAAATCTGCTTTTGTGCTGTCTGCAACAAATGTGTACACAGACAGCTACTGGGAGGCAGTGGAGGATGGCTGTCAGCTTGGCAGAGGTTGATGTAAATCAGGAGGGCTCAGCTATTAGTGCTGAGCTGGCGTGCAGCAGCTGAGGCCTTAGCTGAGCCACTGAAGTGGTAAACAGTGCTGACAGCAAGTTGTGGCTTCGACAACCTTAAATGAACTCCGTGAAGTGCTCGCTTCTGAAGAGAATGTTGTTGAAACCTGGAAATGAGGCTCTCAAAGGTTTAACAGATTGGTCTGTTGTAGAGGGTTTGTTTAGAAACCAGATGCAGAGGAGCGCAGCATCGCCACACATGGCAGGGCAACAGCATCCTGCTCCTTTGTGCTGCAATGAGGAACAACCTCACACAGCCCATTTCAGCACACCAGTGAGCTGAGGTTGGGTGAGGGTGCACAATTCAAGTGAATGGAAGATGGTGACAAGCTAAAACCTATCTGAATAACTGAAAAAGGTTGGTGGTGTTGCATTCTTGGAAATAAAACTGGCACACGTTCTGCAGAGATCGCAAAGTGGTGGGAACAATTGATCATGACGGGGTTGGGTAGAGAAATAGAGTTATTTCTTGTGGCTTTGAGCAACTCACAGGCTGCTTCAGTAAATGAGTGGGCAGGAGCAGAAGCCCAGCATAAATAAGAGCAGCACTAGCAGTTGAGTTTGGACCCATAGACTGGGCTGGAGGCACAGGGCTGGCCGGTCTGTGGGGTCTGACATAGGATACAAGAAGGCTGCAGCTAATCCAGAGGAACAGATGTGCACCCAGCTCACAGCTGGTGACCAATGTAAGCTTTGGGTTAGATTTAGCAAGAGGACACTCACGCTTAGATATTTTTTTAGGTTCTTGGTAAGACATCTCAGGATCACATCTTTAATGGAGAATTAACTTTCCTGTAGTCTCTGCTAGCCTCAGAACACCAACACTGCAAGCTGGGAACTAACAGCTGGATCTGCAGGATTCCAACTGCATCTCTCTGCTCCTGAGACTTGGGGAGAGCCCTCAGGGTTGTGACAAAGTAGACACAACTGAGGTGACCACTTGATCTTTAATCTTCCTGTTGAGTAATTACCAAACTCAGAACATCTGCACCATGCAGGCACCAGTGGCTTTTTTCCTGTAGCATCCCTTGGGATGAGAGATTATGGCACTGAGTTGGTCCAGGAAGGCTCATAGACCTCAACAGTTTTCTTCATTATGAGTCTGGGGTGATGAAGAACCAGAAGTTGTGCATCAGCAGGCTCCTGCACTGTTTGTCCTGCCTGCAAGCCCAGGCTCCTCCTGTCATGTCTGGGATGGTCGCTTCCTTGAAGAGAGCATGGGACCAGAATCAGCCACATTTCTCATGTCAGGATGCTCATACTCAAGGTGGAGATGAGACCTGCAGGAAATGGTAAAACTATGAGATCCCACCTGGAAGAAGTTTCTTGCAGGTGAGTCTGGCAAGAGGCTCAGTGAGCAGCTGGAAGGAGATCAAGAGGAAAAACAAAAGTGGGCAGGCCCCTGGAAGGCTGGGAATGGTGGGCATGTCAAATCACTTGCTAAGAGAGCTCCAGAGTTCTCTGAGAGTTGTGAAAAAGGCAGAAACAGTTTTGATCCAAAATGTGTGCCAAAACACAACTGCTATCAACTAGTTTCCAGCTGGTCCTGTCAGAGAAAAGAAAAATTTAAGAGTCTGACTAATCCATAGCACTAAGTTTCTTACCTAACCATTACTTTCTTAAAAATAACAGCAGGAAATTCATGAGAAAAGGTTATTTTGCTAGTCAGAATCAGAAGCAAGTAAATTTTTTGCCGTGCTTGACTCCAATGTTGGTTCATTCAGTGCCACAGCCTTTGAGAAAGGAACTGAAAAAGAGTCTGGCTGCTTAGAATCACAATAGTGTTGATGGACATGTTCCTCTATCATATTAAGGCTCCTCATCATCCCACATTCAATTCTTGGCCAGACCCAGCAAAGGACAGAGGCATCTGTGAGAAGAATTTCAATAGGATTCCAGAGAATGACAATGGAATTACACAACAGCACAGAAAATAAAATTTATGAGTTACTACGATTTATATTTCTGTGGGTTCCAAAAAACAATCCCAGTGTAAATATCCAAAAAAACCATCGGAGTCCATTCTCAAAAAAAAAAAAAAGAAAAAAAAGACAAACAGTTCTCAGTGTATTTTGTTTATTCAGCAACCATTTGAAAAACAGTGCCATCCAGACATGCTAGAAGCACATTATTCCTACCTGGAAGAGGTTATGTGCTGGAGATCTAAGGTAGAGAAGACCTATAAGGCTGGAGAGAGGGTGATGGACTAGGTTTCATTTAGTCTGGAGTATCTATGGGACACGGACTGTCTTTTTGCTCTGTTTATGCCATCCACAGCACAATTGAGGCCCGAGGGCTTTTAAGGCATGACTGCAGTACAAACTATAAACACCAATAACACAATAAGGTCTCAGATATTTTAAGGTTGGTTGTCTGGAGCGCGCTATTATGCATCCATCATGTGGCAGGGTGAACACATGCTCTCTGTGCCTAAAATTAGAGTTTTTCTCAGTGCGTTCTAAAAGCTATTTGCTTTTCAATGGCAGTGTGCAGTTACGATGACATGTAGATGATCACAGTGTATATCGATACTGTTCTTCAGACTGCAAGTATGTTTACTGCAGGGGAATCATAAATATATTTCATTTTCTTTGCTGCAGCTTTATGCTGTATAAGGACAGAAACATTTATTTGATTATGAAACCCTGTTTTTGTATTTTTTCCAGATTTCTTGTTGACATGAAGGGTCTGTCTTTTGTTTTCCCACACTGCTGGAGGATGGTAGCAAAAACATTAATGGTTGTGGATCAGCAACATTGCTCACAGACTGGGAGAGGAGGAAGAATATCCTGCCCTTCACTACTGAAGTTTAATACCAACTTAGTGACCAATCCAAGGCACTCATATTCCTGTCAGCAGATTTTCCAGCAGCAAATAAGCCACTAATGGTACCAAGTCTTTCTCAATATGGTGTAACACTTGACCAACCCAGGCCCAAAAGATGAAGTCAACTCATGCATGTTACTGTATCACATCAGGCCAAAGAGCTTTGTCTTTCTGTCATCTAGCAAGGACTGTGTATGGGGGACTCTTCTACGTATGTGTTATGAACTATCGTTGGTCACATTAACAGAGTAAGAAACCAGAAACATCATGGAGGTCAAGTACGAAGTGTTGCGAGCCTTCAAATGCAGAGGTCAAGCATACAATGAAAACAACAAAGCAAAATTGTAATGCTAGCTGCAAGCTGCGTGGATAATCAATACCAGAATGTGATTCCTTTTAATCAGGGTTATTTTAGATGGCATCAGAGGAAGAAAAAAATCGTAGTTGTAAATTTGCTAATTGGGATGTTGAAATCCATGGCTGATAGCAGGCTCCCAGGAAAGGAGTAGGTTGCATGCACTAAGAGTAGTGTTCAGCAGCAAGTTCACAGCAGTTAGATCACCAGTGAGATAAAGATCATACTAAGGTAATTCTTGTGAATTCTTTTATATGCTCAAAGCAGAACAAGGAGACTGAAGTGCCCTATCTGGAGGATTCTCTCCATAACACAGCACTCATGAATGAAAGCTCCTCGGTCTCAACCTCTGAATTGAACCAACAGCTATCCCAGGGCTAGTAAGATGGAAAGGCAGCTATTTCCCAGAGCTTGAATGGTTTCCCCCCCCCCCCCAGAAAAGTATTTAAGCAACTGTTCTTTTGCATTAAACTTTCCTCAGCTGAGGTGAGGTGGGTTATTGTCATAGTAGTGTGTGTGTGTATATTTTTTTTAACTTAAGTTTTTGACATCTCTGAGTTGCCTCTTGCAGCCTCAGCCCATCCTTTGCAGCAGGCAGGGTGCTGGGAGAGCCATTGGGCTGCAGTGTTCAGTCACTCTGTTTTTCCCTGCTCTCTGTGGAAGCTGTCAGTTGGCACGTGGAGTTGGCATCTGTTGATGAATGAGTGCTGTGAAGCAGACAGGATGGAAACAGAGATGTTCTTGATGTTCAGTCAGATACTAATGAGCAGCTTTTTGGCACCAATGGGCTGAGATGTGCCCACTTCTTAAAAGCTGCTCTTTTTTCATTGACGTGACCCCATGTGACAGCTCCCTCTCCTGAGATTTCCTCTGACTTGATTTATGGAGTTTGAATTCCAACTGCATGCTACTTGGGACACAGACCGATGTGATGCTCCATGTGAGGTGCCCAGACAAAACAACAGCTTTAAAATGTCATCCATCAGCCCCAAAAAGACTTGTCAGATCTGGAAGGGACAGATCCATCCCTTGCAGGCAAGGGGAAACGAGGAAATGCAGGAGTTGTGCTGTAGGAAAATCTCCCCTCTAAACTGCTTTCTCCCATGTACGATTGCCTATGCTGAGCCTATTCAAGGAGTCTTTGGGAAAATACCTAAGAGGATTTTTCCTTTCAGATTAAGTGATTTCTGGATGATTTTACCCACAGCACATCAGCAGGGGGTGAGTTTAGCTGCACTTTGCCTGCACCAGTGAAAGAGAGGCTCATTCTTTTGAAAATCATCCACTAAATTAATGAAGACATGAATGTACATTAGGCTGAACCTATTTAGCTTATTAAGGGCTCCTCTCCCAGATCATTTCCTTCTGTGTGTGTCTTTACATCCCAGGCTCTTCTGTTTGTAATTTCCAAAGTTAGGGGAAAAAAAAGATGATATCTTTTTAAGGAGTTACCCTCAGCTTTCAGCAGTCAGAAACGGTGTGTACAGTAGTCAGCCTGAAATCCCATAGGAAGATGAAAGACCTTGCTGTGCTCAGTTAATGCAATAACAATCACTGTTACTCTTCTGCTCAAATATAATATGAGGTGAGTGCCACCACTAACAAGGAGGAAGAACCTAAATGCAATGTCAATTCCTGTTTTGTTGTGTTGAATGAATTACTAGGATCTTCATGCTCTGAAACTTTGGCTAGGATCATTCTACTCTCCTGAGGAAAATAAAATGTTTGGTCGGTGCCAGTTCCTTTGACTCCCATTGTTTTCACTGGCTTTGGGAACAGATCCTTATTTTTGCTTTATTCCTTTTTCCTCTTTTTCACCCTTACAGCTAATGAATAGAGTGATGCAAGAAATCTGCAAAGCGATATTGAAGGGAAACAAGGGAACCACCTCTTCAGCGTAATAATACAGTTCTTTACAATTTCATTTTAGAATCACTCTTCTTTTGCTGACATTTCCTGCACTGAAGGAAAACAAGGAAGCTACAAACATTACAGGGAACTCATTCTTCGAGGACAAAATGGAAAAGTATTCTATAAGAATGTTGTCCTTGTGGTCTGAAAGCTAATTTGAGTGATCTGGGTATGGGAAGCTGAGGGGTGGGCAGGTAACGTGGGTCATGAGTGCTCTTTTTCTTCACCTATCTTTAGATATTCAGCTTTTCTGCTGTTACACAGGACTGAGATTCCCAAATACTTTCATCAAGATTTTGTGCTGTTCAAACCTATTGTTCTGGTCAGAAAGACAACAGAAGCTCCTCCACTGCAGGGCCCAGAGCTCCACGTAAGATATGATATAGAGTTTATGAATCTGCAGGTAGTCCAGAAATTAGGCCCCTTCTAACTGTTCCCATTGATTTGATGAGAAAGTATGACATTCTTTTGCATTCCTTAAGCACTTGCTGTACGTTTGTTGAGTAGAATTAAAATAGAGCTCTCCAGGCCTATAAATGATGATGGGTATCAAATAGCCTTGCTGCCTGACTACCTGCAGCATGGAGAAGAGGGAGCCTTCCTAATTCTGCTCCCAGCTCTTTGCCTGCCGCAGCCCATATGGAACAGGAGAGCTAGAAGCTTCCTACTGCAGCTGCAGAGAAAGAACTTTGCTCTGGGCGTCATCTACAGCACTTTGTATTTATGGACCTTGCTTTGATAACTTTTTACTTGTTTTTCCTTTCTCTTTTTTTTTCCTCTCTTTTTTTCCCCTCAGCTACTCTTCTGTCAAATCCCAGTTTCCATATGAAGGTTTGCACCAAGCTGAGTGAAAGCACTAAGATAATCTGTCTGTAACAAAATACTTTTTTCCTTTGCTTTACTAAACTTAGTGCTTCCCTGTAAAAACAAACTCTTTTAATTACTCAGGTGTGACTACTCACCGTATTAAATCACCATACCACCTCTTCAGCGTAATAATACAGTTCTTTACGATTTCATTTTAGAATCACTCTTCTTTTGCTGACATTTAATTTTGCACAGGAGTAACACTATCATAAAAGAGCCCAGGTGCAAAAATATTATGTTTTTAGTAATGATGTACTGTCCATTGCTATTAAAAACTAGAAAAACTATCAGTGCTGCTCCATATCGAATGGGGTTACTTAGCTTAAATGTAACTTAGCATAAAGAGGAATCATATACGAGCTCTGTTGCAGCGCAGGTGTCTGTGCACCTCTCCTACACCTGGCCATTCAACATACTTTCATATGTGAGATTTCAAACTTTCTCACAGGTAGATATTTTTTGAACATTTCTGCTCAAAATTGCAAACACAAAGTTTTTTTTCAGTAGGGAAGAGGAAGGGCAAGAATGAGTTGCACGTTTAGTGAATGCCATTTTGACAGGTTTATATCCATAGTTTTTGGATGATGTTTTGGCTTTCTTGGGCTCTTCTAACAGGAGCAATTATAACTTCAGTAGCTTGCAGTTCTTCCCTCTTCATTTGTTGTGGTAGTGACTCTTTATAATAGAACTAGAAAGACCTTGAGTTTAACTGAAACCTACAGCAAGACATGCTAGAATTAATCTCTCAACCTTCAACAGTGCAGTTTAGCAATCAGGTAACCAGTAGCTAAGTGGCTAGGTATATACTTTCACATATGGAGAAACACAACCTACAGGGAATGATTCATGTCATTCTGATGTAGGTTTTTTCTACTCTACAAAACACCTGCAATAAGGCTGCAATGGCAGCACTATGCTGCCTTACAACCAGAGCTTCATACCTCAAGCAGAGATGTTGGAGGAAAGGAGGAAGAGCTGCAGTTTTCTGTTCTTTGCCATTTGCCCAGAACTCCGTGGCTTCCAGGTTCCTCTCTTTCGTCTCCTTTCTGCTGGCCTTTTCTCACATCTGGATCCCTGAGGTTTCTCTTTATTTATGTAAATATTGCCCTTATTTTTTTTTTTTCTCCTTGATTTCTCTCAGAAAGTTTCTTCATGTTCTTATCTGCAACTCTAATCTCTGTTTGCTGCTCTTATTCTTGAGCTGCAAGTGGTTTGCATGGTGGTTTCTCCTGTCATGTTTTTATCAGGCATCCTCCATTAACAATCCTGCATTCACTCTGTTTTGCCCCAGGTTCTGTTTACCTTCTCTATCTGCTCTGGTCCTCATGTTTTACGGCCATTGGATTTCTCATAATTGCAAGGTTTGGGCCTTTTTCAAATGGTTGTTTTTTTATCTTACCAAGTGTACGTTTCTCTTTTCTCCCTTCATTGGACTGTTCATTTTTTAAGTCTTTTAATCAAATGAAAGGAATTAAAAATGAGGAGGGAAAACCCAAGAATTTAAATTCCAGTCTATTTTTCTACCACAAAGAACCAAGAATTCTTTCTATTTAAGACAGTCACTGATTTTATCATTGTGACTGGTTTCCATTAACTTTGTAACTAGAAAGACATTTAGCAAAGTTGAAAGCTGTCTCTTATGTGATGACAGACTTTGCCTGTTTTAGTATTTTTACTGGTTAACTACCAAATCCTGAGTCTATTGCTGTCTACGGCCAGCATTTAGTGTTCACTAAAAGAAACAAGACTTAGAAATATATCTTCCACACTAAGCTTTTGAAAACACGTAGTATTTTGAGTTATAGAAACAACAGTTTTAACGTGTGAGAAGAACTGTTACCACAAGGCCTCCTTGAGAGAAACAGCAGAAAAGGGTGCAAAGGGTCAGGAAGAAAGCACGATACATAGTCAGCTGCCTCATCTTTATACCGAACAACCTAATTAGTACCCATGCATACAACTAAAGCAGCACAAATTTGTTATACGGATTGACAAAATGGTTAAACCAACAATGGCACGATGTGGGGATGCAGTAACGGCAAGTGGGATTTTGTTTCTGGAAGTCAAGGCTCCGTTGATGCCTGTTGAAACCCTATAGTCTTTGCCATCACTGTGGTACCATAGCCTATTTAGTATTCAAAAAAGGAAGTCTCAGCTAGACTTTCCCATTTCAATTCACACAGGTCAGGTTAGGGTAGATGACTGAGGGGAGAGAAAAGCTCCTCTACTGTTCCATTTCTTATCTGTCTGGAATTTTCTTTTTGCAGGTTCTTGGGAGGACTTTTCTAATACAAAAGTTCTCTGATGTCTTCCACACTGCTTCTTCCTTTCGTATCTGACCTCGTAGGATCATTGAATGTCCTGAGCTGGAAGGGACCCTCAATGATCATTGGGTCCAACTCCTGGCTCCACCCAGGAGTGACCAAACATCAGACAGAGCTTCTTGATGCTTCTTGAACTCTGGCAGCTTGATGCCATGGCTGCTGCCCTGGGGAGTCTGCTCCTAGAAAGGCTCCAATATTACAAGTTGAAAAATTTTATAGTGGGGCCCATAGATCAAGCTCTATCAAATTCCAAAGGAACCTCATTCACTAGAGTAGCTGTCTTAGAAGGGACAACACAGGGCCTTCCCTTGAGTTGTACCTCATATTCACTCTCAAGACTTTCCAAAGTCACCTGGAATGCTGGGGACCTGCTGATAGGCACCAAGCACATCCTCAGGCTGCTGCCCACCATCTTGGGCTGCCCTTGAGCCTCTGGGATGAGGACTCTGAGAGGGCTTGGTCAAACCTAATGTTATTCAACCCCTCCTGCTCTACGAGACCGCAACTTTGGCTTTCAATCTTCACTCCTTCTTCTACTCAGATACAACTGTTACTAATTTCACTTAGTTTATTATTGGAGAAAGCTTTCCCTATTTAATCATTAGAAACAGAGAATCCATAATGTATTCACAACTGCAAAAACTTAATCCTGGTTAATTTTTTACTCTCCGAGAAACGTCATAATGACTGACCTATTCTTTCAATCAAGTACACCCATTTTGTTTATTTTTAACATTCCTTTCATTATGTTATGAGCTTCTTAAGGATAATGAAATAATTGCTTGTCTCTTTGATTGATCTTTGTTTTGAATGGAAACTTTAATAGTGTTATTCCTAGAGCAGGCTTACAGTATAATACAATTAAAGGAATACATGACACTAAAACACTTTAAAGTGCATGTTCCAATAATTAGACCTACAGTCTTCGTCAGCCAGAGGACAGTGTAGGGAGGAGTTTCTGTTACAATTTATGAGGAAAGAATTCATGTTATTTTGCGAAATATAGCAAAAAATATTACTAATGACATTTATTAATAGCTGTAGCAATCTGTGAACAAACTCCTTCTCTGCTCTGGAAAGACATTTGCATGCTACAGAGAATCCCAAATTCTGATGTTTTAACACTTAAACATGCCAGAAGTATGGTAACTTGGGATCTAAATTCATCCTGTGTGAATGATTTTGAGGTTCCTCACATGTGGAGATGTACGGTCCTCCTGGATCTTCTATTGCTGAAGACCCCTTCCAGCTGTTCCCTGACCCCTGGTTTCCTGTCATCGGGACCAGCTCCTGGTCAAGAGCATGGCTTCGTCTGCTCTGCCTGAGAGCAAACTAGAAGCTGACAAACTGCACAGATTTGCAGGAAAATTCTGGAAGTCTCTGAAAGTAATGCCTCCAATTTTATTATGTTGGCCTGTGATATCAGAGGCAGATGACAGTAGTGCAGCAGTGGAGGTTGAACCTCTCCATCAATATTCATTACATTTTGTTGCTGTGTGATGGCAGCAGAGGGGCAGTCGGTCACAATGGTGTCTGACGTGGAAGTGTGGATGAAGTAGAAGTGTGTCATTGAAAGCCTCCATGTGGAACAAATAGAACCTGCTGATGTTCAACACTTGGTGAACATTTACGGAGAGTGAACAGTGGATGTCAGCACAGTGAGGAGTGAGTGATGCGTTTCTGCAGTGGCTGAAGTATAACAGCCTATCACATAAGAGATACCAGGTTGCTTGAAGTTTAGAAACAAATTCACGTTTTGAGGACTAATTAAATGTCTTTAAAATCATTCAGGTTTTAATAACACTCAATGCCCATCTCTTGCTCTTGAAAATGAATTGCATTTGCATCCTCGGTAAACTGGATTCTTCTGCGTTGTAGCAATAATCACTGTTGGAAGCTTTTATTCAGCCAAGAAATGGAAAGAAGCCTTAGAGCAAAGGACAGCATATGCCTTAGTAGCATATCAAGGGAAAGTAGTAGAGAGGAGTGCTTTAACAAGATCCAGGCTCTCAGAAGTACACAACTCTGTGATATCACACGATGGAGAAAACTTTGATATAATTGGGTATCTGTGAAGAGCGGATATGCATGCATGCAAATTAGAAGGGGAAAAGAAAGGAATAACAGAAAATCAGAACCTAGATGCACATTTTTTCAGCTTGAAATACAGCTGTGTTCATTCCTGTACTGAAGATTAGAGCATAACTGAGACTGTGTAGGCCAGCTATACTAGATTGTTACAGGCAGGCACCTACTTGTCCCTCAAAGAATTCAAATAGAATTGGTCAGAAAAGTATTTAATCCTCAGACAATGACTTCACAAAGCCTTTAGGACACAAAGATGAGGGCAAGGCAAAAGCATGAGGATCAATAACTTCCTGAAATGTAACTTCTTTCTCGTCTTCTTTAACCTGAATTCCCAATGACAAGACTGAGATCCCATGTAATCAAATCATCCAGTTTGTTTTGGTTGTTTCATTTTGTTTTTGTCCAGTTGCAACTGCACTCAATTTAAATACCTGGGCTTTGGCAGAGAAGGGTGGAAGGGTGGAATTTTTTCACTTCTTTGAATCCTAAACCCAGTCATTTTTCCTTATTTAAGATCAGTGAGATCACTTAGAGGCTTGTCAGCTTGGTTGGACTTCACTGGGAACACAGCTTGCCCTCTGACATGGAGGGAGGGAGAAGCAAGCTGCGGTGCTCAGGATGCTCTGTGAGGAAGGAAAGGCATTGTGGTGGCTCTTTCCAGGTGCTGAGTTTGTTTCCCAAGGAACCAAGCTGGATCACCCAATAGCTGCTACACGGCACAATCATTCATTTTTAATTCTGTGTGATCCCAGCATTGTTATATTGTGTATAGCCCAATCCTCAGATGGAATACAGTCATGTTGTAGCTCATTTTTATATCAGATGAGGATTCACTAGAGATAAAACTCTTTAGCATCCACCCACACATCGTACTAACAGTGAGAAACCTGTTTCACAGCGTCTTACAGTGTGGTGCAGTAACTTGAAAGGAAAAGTGAACCAAAGTGAACCTTGAGAACCAAAGAGAACAGGGGAGATCTAGTTAATACTCTGTACTTTTCCAAGCTGGATTTATGGCTTTTAACATTTCTGTTCTTGAGAGGCTGGGCAGCTGGCTGAAGCTCGCCAGCATTACTTTTGAAGCACAGATCTCCTATTCCTATCAGGAGTCAAGGCTACAGGTACATCTAACAAGCAGCTTGAACCTGGGACTATCTGGATTTCTAAGTTCATGATGGAAAAGGGTATTGTCCTTGTTTTTCAGGATGCTCATAAGCCTATGTTAGTAAACACAGATGATGGCAATTAAGGCTTTGGGAGAATCTTGGCACGTTGGAACTGACCGCCTTTCTGATTGAGAACTGAGATAGTGGGAGAAGCCTTTATCCCCTTGTTGAGCAAGAACATCTTGAATCTGTTTATATGTGTATGAAAAAAATTAATTAAACCTCTATGGGTCGGATTCCTCAAGGATGATAAATGCTCAGCTGCCTTTAGGATCCTGCACAAAAATATGAGTTAACCTGGTGAGCTTTTGGATTTCAGATAAAACTGAGGGGCAAGGCCATGAGGCACAAACAATGAAATGTTACCACTAGGAGGTCGCATTTTTCCATGTAGAGAGCTGGTGAAAGCACCCAATTGGGTGCATTTTGCTTTGTGTTATTAATAAACTCAACAAGTGTTACCCCTCTCGTGCACTGATACGATGTCCCAGCAGTCAACCATCCACGTTCCCTGGAGAACGGGAACTGAGGAAGGACCCACAGCTCAATGGAGACACAGTGCTGTCCAAGTTTCGAGTTGTTTGAATGATTCATGTTTTCTCTCTCATCCCACCTTTCCCTATACAGCAAGACACTGACGATAGTTACTTCCCAGAGGCTGAATTCAAATGCCTTTCCCCAGAGAGAGCTGAACCTGCATCTCCCACATCTTGGCTGAGTGCCTTAAATACTTGGTAAAGGATCTGGATATCCTCTTCAGTGCTATAAACCTAGGCCAAAAATAGTTTTTCAGCTGCAACTACATGAGTAATTTGACCTGAGACTACTTTAGTGGGGCAAATATTTTATTCACAGAAGAAAAATACTTGCCCTCCCCTATGAAGAAGGTAGAAGGGAGAAAGCTGTGCTACAGGAAATGAGCCATAAGATCTTGTAGACAATGTTAGGACTTGACACTAATATACAGCACCTTTTCCCAAGTTACAGTTTGAAAAACCCAGAGTTCTCCTCCCCACCTCCTCTTGCACATAGCTATGTCAATACTTACGTGCTGGTTTTCAGGATATCTCAAAGTCACTACCATACTTCCAGAAAACAAAGTGAGATAATGATTATATACATTTTATAGCTGCAAACCCAGACATACGGTCTGAAATACACAATGTCCTGAAGAAAAAAAAAAAAAAAAAAAAAAAAATCCCCAAAACTTGTAAATTATTTGGCTTCCTACTCCTATGTATCACAACAACAGCTTCTGGGGGATATGAGGGTTGGGAAAGAGGAACAGAGTTTAAACTACCACTTTGGAACACCAGTCTCTCAGTTTGTTTCTGCTGCATGGATGCATTAATAGTTTCACATCATGAGCTGAGAAGTTTGCAAAGCACTTTGTTCTGTGCTGCTTCAGTGTACTGGTTCTAGGTTTTAAAAGGCATTTCAAGTTAGGCTCCTAGGACCACATTCAGACATGAATAAATAATCCAATTTTCACATTTGCTATTCAGCAGCTTCTCATAGCATATGTGGTTGCAGCTGCAGGGCCAATATTTTTGTAAGTCAGGATACTTACTCAGGGACTTGAATGCAGGCTTGAGATGAGGATTTGTAAAGGGAGCTAGGTGCCCAGTTTCTATTGAGAAAAAGATTTAGGAGTTTCACGAGCATAACTTAAAGTTGTCCAGTAGGAAAATCTCAGCTTTGCTGTAAATGCCTCTGGATTCCTTAGATTTCATTCATTTGGCAGCCATGCACCTAGCTCTTTTGTAAGATCTGAAAGAAATTTGCAGAGTTCTGTATAACTTCTGTAGTCTTTCTCTGGAAAATGAATAAATCATTCAAATGGAAATACTCAAATAGCTGGGCACATATCCAGATACAGTATGCCTAGCTTAGTGGCAAAAACTTACGGCACACATCCTGTATTGTCAAGGACACTGAATGTTTTGGCTGCCCTAATAGAAAAACAATAATTCAATCATGTATTATAAAGGAATTTCCTGGAGACGTTTGGCTTTGCTCAATCACCCTATTAGGTTTGTTCTCAGTGTGGAAGAACGGCCCATTAAATTCATTACATACATTAGACCAGCTATGTTTATTTCTAGATGGGTTTCCGTAAGGTGGTTGAAACGTCTAAAAAAGACATTTTGAAGATGCCTTTATAAATAATAACAGCACACTCTTGCACCGCTGTATGCTCAGTAATTGTTTCTCACAGTGGAGGGGCCCATTTAACACAACTAGCTGTAAGTATTTTATAAATCAACAATAACAGACCCACAGGGCTAGGATCATTGTTTTATTTTGCTGGCAGGGACCCGCAATACGTCAGATGTTATGCAAAGACAAGAGAGGATGTGTGAGAAGATAGTTATGCTAATAGACACTATTTCCCCCCTTCCTCTGTGGAGCAACTGCCTTAACATTACACAAGTTGATGTGTCCTCAGCTGTTCCAAATTACCTACACCTGTTGGATCTGGCACATTAAATAAATACTCAATTAAACGTAACAGCTAAAACCTCTTTTCTTAAATGTTCTTAAAGACCAGCATCTCACCTGTTTGTAAAGACTGTCCTATGCTGCTTGACTGTCTTCCAACAGTAAGCCCACAGCTGTCAGCGAGCTCTCAGAGTTTACAGGGGACAGTTTAATTTCTCAGGGTCTTTTAGATGTTCCCAGCCACCCTCATCTCATGAATGTGCTATGTACCCTGCTGCTCCTCTCTGCCGTGGAGACCTGTGCTGATGTTGCTGGTTGGCCAATGGACCAATGGTCACTTCACAATGGAGTTCCAGGCCTGAAGGAAAACTTTCTCTGCAGAAGTTCATCTCACAAAGCAGCTGTTCATACACCATCCCTTCCATCTTCATCCCTAGAGCCAGCCCCAAGCTCACCTTATGACATGCCCCATACCAACAATTTTCCTCCAGGAATGCCCACACACAGCAGGCACTGTGGCACATAGAACCATTGAATCATTCAGGTTGGAAAAGATCTCTAAGATCACCAAGTCCAACCCTAACCCATCCCCACCATGTTCACTAAACGTGGCTCTCAGTGCCACATCTCCACGTTTCTGGAACACCTTCGGAGACAGCAATTCCACCATCCCTCTGGGCAGCCTGCATCATGAGTCTCATGGGACAGGTCCTCCATAACAGAATCAGGGATCAGTGCTGTTCCTCCCTCACCATATGCATTTCAACTGTCCTGCACCCCTACACCCAGGAATTTTTAAGAAGTCACAGCTCATGATTTTTCAGTTCCTTCCCATTTCACGTGCCATCAGCACAGTGACAAGCTGATAACAACTCAGCCAGGCTTAGTGAGTGCCTCCTGTGGAAATTTCTGATTATTGATTTTTTTGCATGGCCAAATGTGTAGCAGAAATGCTAAGTCACTGCCTGAAGCAGTGATTGAGCACTCGGTGGGAAGGCAGGGCCAACCCAGGGAAGCTCAGGTGCATGCAATGCAGCTGAGTAGCTGGAAGGGGCACAGCCAGGATCCACCCCTTCCCAGACCTCATTTAAGGGTTTGCAGTGGCAATAAGACTGTCTTTCAGGAGTTTTCTATCTACTTGGGGTCTTTAAAGGTAAGCAGTTTTTCTTTGTGTTCACAGCTGCTGTATTTGGGCTTGTCTTCTTTTGCTGCAGCCTAGGATTGTGCTATCCTGGTATTAGTGCCGTACTTTCCACCACTTTGTAGTGTTATGTCAAGAGCATGATCTTTAACTCTCTGTCCCTAAAGAACTTAGAACTGTCTCTCTGGAGCTTAGTGGATTATTGGTTTATGGTGGGAGCTTCTGTCCTGGTGTGTGGTACCTGCTTGGGTAAGAGCACTGTATGCTGCAGATGTATAACGTGGGGCAGATGCATTATTTCAGTGGGGGGAAAAAAAAAGTTATCTCTGAACTGAAGTTGTATAAAACTATATGGAGGCTAGGCTTCAAAAGTCCTTGTAACTGTAGTAATACTGGAAGCATGGCTAGAGTACTTCTTGGTGTTATTTTCTGCTTTAGCCTATACATAGTGCTGGGCCCAAACCAGAGCAGAGCACACTGTGATCCAGGAATATCATGGTAGTGCCTTGCTCAGTTGAATGGGGCTGGATGCTGTAGGGGTGCCAGTTCACCTGTCCTGCTTTTCTATCAGCAGAACCAAAAAGGTGGCAGCTTCATGGCAGGAGACTTAATGGTGCAAATACAGATATCCATCAGCTACGCAGCTCCCATTCACACACTGACTGACTGCAAGCTGTCAGTTCAACCATACTTTGTGCTGAGAAAGGCTTACTGTTCTTGGATCTGTCACAGAAACACTCCAAGTTGTCACAGCACTTCTGTCTGAGAAGAGGCAGAAGCTCCATCCAGCACTTCAGCAGCGCCAATGCAAACAGCTTCTTAATAACCTACCCCTGATGTTTTCCCTAATGATACCTCTGGACCTGGCTTTGCGCTCCAGAGCACGTATGCTATCACATATTTCAAATGTATCTACGCTTCATGCATACTCAAACATACCTACTTTGCTTTCGTATGTGTAATGCAGTATCACTTTCCTCTGTCTACA
The DNA here is from genome assembly GCA_030625065.1 of Alectoris magna. Taxonomy (NCBI): domain Eukaryota; kingdom Metazoa; phylum Chordata; class Aves; order Galliformes; family Phasianidae; genus Alectoris; species Alectoris magna. The sequence continues at coordinate 17,231,668 of CM060566.1, read as the reverse complement.
AGGTTCATAGCTTTACTGCTGTGTGTGTGCCTTCTGCATACTTATAAACTGTATCTATCCACTGTGTGTGCCAAGGCTTTTCAGGAAGGAAGCTGAGTTGGGTGATGACTGGAGGCCAAGCCAGGAGCTGCGAGATGTACCTACAAAGCACTGCTGTGCACATGGAGGAGGAGTGTGTGATGTTCCAGGCTGTTGAGGGGCAGCCCTGCAGCAATCCTGCACACTGCTTGTTGGGAGCATCCCTTGGGCATCCTTTTGCATGCCCTGGTGTGGCTTAGTTGTATTTTAATATGTGTGCTTGGACTGCCTCTGGAGGATTAGAAAACATTAAAACACGCATATAATAATATTAATATGTATGTTTATATATAGGGTAAACTCATCTATCAGTTCCAAACCTTAAGGTTGGGAATATCACAGTTATTGAAAGCTCAGAGAGGACAAACAGAGGTTCTATTTATAACACATTGCTGTTGGGTCTCCTGTGGTGCTGCATCCTGTCTCCTGTTCTTAGAGCCCTCAGCCCTTTGTTCTGTGCTGATGGAAATGGTTTCATACAATTTCAGATGTCCCACCAGGGGATGGTTCATTGTAGTTGTTACATTAATCATTCCTTCCTTGGAACTTGTAGCGTGTCTAACTCTAGGTCCATGATGGTAGTCATCCTCCAGCTGTACATCCGTATGTTCCTAACTGTCCTCACCTTTCTTCTGTCAGAATCCTCCTTTTCCCAACATTTATGATATCCAAAGCAAAAATGAGGAACGAAAGAGTTCAACCAGATATTCCCTTATGAAGTCTTTCTGTAGAGCAGTTACTTACTCTGCTCACAAAAAGTGGAGAAAATCTGATTTAAAAAAAGTGAAATCACTGTCAAGTACGCTGTCAAAACTAGGTCATAAATTGTTGCTCTTGCTACAGGGAAACTCAGTATATTTTCCTACCTTGTATGTTTTCCAACCTTTTTCTCCTCCATAACTAACAATGCATTGCCAGAGAGCACAGCCTTTCTGCATAAATCTCCATAGGCATATTGAGATTGTAGACCGCATTCTGATTTCCCGTACGTTAGAGAAATACGGTATCATGCCAATTACTTCAGGGGGAATGACTCTGGATTTATACTGCTGTATCTGAGATCATAATTTGACTCCCTGTGAGTAATTGAGGTCATGTGTCTTCCTTTTTAACTTCACCATTGCCATGCCTACGCCTCCCGCTGCAGGGTGAGCAGCTTGAACCATCCCAGATGACTGAGTCATGAGCATTTTTTCTAGATGAATACATGAGGGTTTATAGGAGAGCAAGTAATTGCTCTTCGTGTGTGCCTGGGATATTATTTCATTAAGCAAACTACTCCCTGCTCGTGCAGAAGCCCTAAGATCAAGCAGCTGCTTTTGCCAAATTAAGTTTTCCTTAGGGTTAGAATGCAAAGTCAAAACTCTTGGGTCCTTTTTCATTAATATGCTCAATTTCTGACATTGGACAAAGTCCCCATAATTGCAGTGGTTACCATCAGTCAGTAATTGTATACATACAATCGGTTACCATCTATTCAGTGGAGCTCAGCCTCCCTTTGTGAGGGAATAGAGATGTGGAAGCAAAGCATGTAGGGCCAAACCCTGACCTTGTCTGTGACATCACTGGGGGAAGTCGGACATGGTGTCTGTGTCTTTATCTCTGTCCATTCTCTGATGAAAGCTGCCCTATAAATACGGAGTATTCCTGTGACTCAGGTTTGCTTGTGGTCACAGATCCCATGTTCCAGTGCCCTTGCTGATGAGGTAGGTTGTTATCGCAATGCTCTTTCCAACCTCCTAACTCTTACCTGAGAAGAAAACCCTTCTGCTCTCACGCTCAGAGCACAGCAATCCATTTACATTTTCAACAAGAAGGAAATCATTAAAATCTTCCTACACTGCACCTGCACAGGGAAACCCTATCCTGTTCCCCTTCCTTGGGAAATACTTCAGCTTTTGGTACTAAAGAAGGGAACGAAGACTTCATGCTCCTTCTTATGGGACACCGTTAGAATAAAATCACTACATTTTGAGGGAAAGCAGCACATTACCAGTTATGTTTTTATCATCAATTTTGAGAATATGTTCTATCAATTTCATGCACATGTAAGTGGCCGTGCAACCTACCAGCATCTAGCAGGCTGTTTTGTTTTATCCCTATAGTAGCAGTTTATCCTCCCTACATATCACGCTTAATCTATGCTAACCAAGGTTAGCGATAGAAAACTGCACTTTCTAACCCCAGGTAGCAGGATGGGATCCAACCAAGCAGCACTGAACCCCACACCCTCAGCACACACAGACACTCCTTACCTTGCTCCAAGCCTCAGGGTCCGGAGCCACCAAGGACAGATGTATTCCAGAGACCTATTAGTATACACACTAGAAGAGCATATTTATGATACCACAAATATTTAAGTGTGGTCTCTGCGAGTGGGAGGAGAAACTGCTCTCTCCAAATGATTTTTGGCCACAGGATTTCCCTATCTTGCCAGCCTCCCTGTGTTCCCCCCTTAGCTGTGGGTTTGTTGGGAAGGCCTCAGATAATCATCTGGCATCTCTTACAACGCTCATAAAAAGAGCTGGTGAGAGTTCCTTACATCTTATCCTACTTACTCAAGTTTCCATGGGACAAAGCAATATTTCAAGGAGAGGAGGGGAGCATGCAGCCAATGCTTAAGGCTTGGGAAGAAAAGGAGGGGTTGTGGTCCTTGTGGAGAGCTCTGGACAGCTCCGTCCCTCTTTGCTTTCCTGCTAGGAGAATTCATCTTTACTAATGTAATCTGTAGTGTGGTATTTTTGAAATGAGGCTGATGAAAATATGATTTAAACTTGATATTAAGTCTCCTTTTTAGACCGATAAATGGCTTTCTGGCAATATACTGCTTTACAGAAGGGTCACCTTTTCCTCTAGCTTGAGCAAAAGCCAGGCTGAGCCTCTGTGAAATCGAAATGATCTTTGTCCCAGAGTTTACATCTTCAGCTGAAAACAAGGATCAGGTTCCCTGCCTCGGGCTGAGTGGCTTTACCCTGCAAGTAATCCTATTGAAACCAATGGGACTACTTGCAGAGCTGAAGGATGTGTTGGCATGGCATAAGAAGTGCTGGCTGTGGTTCCAGCATCCATTCACTCGTATTGTTTACTTCTCTATTAAAAAGCTTCCAGCACCTACAGCCGCTGCATGCAGTGGGACTGAGGTGCAGTGGTTTTTCTCAGGCTGAGAAGACACGATGGCCGAATGGTGCAGTTCTGGCCGTTGTGTCTTCTGGGTTTTCTGGTTTTTGTTTTTTTGTGGTTTTTTTTTTTTTCTTTTTTCCCTTTTCTTCATCCTTCCCATCTTACAGAATGGTAGAATCATGGAGTGGCTTTGGTTGGAAGGGACCATTGAAATGAAAGATCACTGAGCTCCAAACCACTGCCCTGGGCAAAGTTGCCAACCTTAGATTGGGCTGAATGTGGAACAGACCATATGACTCTTTCCTGAACAAATTCATTTGAGTAACTGAAGTACCTGTCTCGTCCCATGACACCAATATAGCTCTGCACATGATGTCATTTCCTCATGGCATTAATATGGCATTAATATGGCTCTGTATGTAAGCAAACAGGAGGCAAAAAGGAGCTGTGCAGAAGACCTCCTTGAGTTGTCCATTAGCTTTCACTAAAACTGGTCTGGAAGTTTCAGAGTGGAAAAATTTTCCACTGGCAAAATGCCAGACTGATTAAATCAAAATGAACTTCTAAGCAGAAATCAGATGAGTTTCTCAGCTTTCCAATGAGCTCAGTGGACTGCTAGGCTGCTGCTGAGCGTGGTGGCAGGGAGAGCCTCATCTTAGTCCTGTTAGATCCCCAGCTCTGTTAGATAGCTGAGAGCTCATCACCACTATATTTATTTGGTTATATCACTGCAAGCAGTTCATCAAGTTGATGTAATCCATACCTGGCTGGGTAAGGATGCTCTAAGGCTGTGCTTTGCTCCTCCGGAGCCTGCAGTGGAGTTCAAGAGCCCAAAGCTCTGCTGGTGAAAACAACTGGGCTACCCTGAACATCACCCACCCCAAACCGGTTCAAAACACTCCAAAAATTACACACAAGAAGGTAAGGAGGAGTTCAAAGGCGATGATTTTGGGTTGCCTGCAGCAACTTAGTTCCATCTTGTGCATAAAATCAATTCTTCACTCCTCTAACCAGACTGGTACAAGTTCTCCTCTCTCCTCCCAGGACATCACTCAGGCTTCCTACATAGGGCCTGATCCCAAGCCCATCTCATCCCAGGTTTTGCCCTTCCCATAAAGGCTCAGCCTCATCCAGATCTTCATGCCAGCTCTTCCCTTCTTATCCCAGCTCCTGCTTTGTGTTCACATTTACTCACTGCAGCATTTGAGGCTGGCATATAAATAGTTTGGGGACCCCTGCTTGCCCATAGGGGATAAATCTTGGATGAGTCCAATTGTTAATTTCTAGAAGTCTCTACTGAGTATATATGATTTCTCTGAAATTTTCTTTCTTAGATTAATAGTCCCCCTCCTTCTCTTCCCACTTCCCCCTCCCCCCTCAACTTGAGGCAGAAATCTAACAGTAATTTTCAGCTTGGATGATGAAAGTTTAGTGAAGCTGTACAGAATGGGGAAGTGGGCCACCTTCTAGGAAGTGCCAGGAGCCTTGATATGGGGTGGGACTCAGGTGGTGCAGAGCACAGGAGCACTCATCAGAGTGTGTATAAATGTGTATGGTCTGGCCTGATGGGAAGCAAGGCTGATTCCTGATTTCATGATTTTTCTGGCAGATCCTTCACTTTCACCCTCCTGCTAGCAACCCCCAGTCTCATCCAAATCTCTATGTGGTTTTTTTTTCTCCTTTATGGTGCCTCACTTCATCTGTTCCTATCAGATTACCTCCTCTCTTGTCTGTGGGGATGCCAGCGGAGCAAAAATACCACAGATTAAGATCTTTTCATCCTCCCATCTCAGTAACCTCCTTATTGTAAGCCTACCAAAGCAGACCTTCCTCTCTCTCTCCATGTCTATGCAATTGTCCAGTGCAATGGAGGTGCTCTAGAGAGAAACAATCTTTAGTGAGCCTTCTTTCTACTGCTTTTTATTATACATAGGATCAATCTCTCATCCCTGAGAAAGTAGATCTGAATTGTTTTTAGTAGTAAAAGAAAGGGGGTGATTATCAGCCAGTCCTTAGCTCCCAGAAAGCCTCCACGCCTGTGGTCCCCCAGCCCATGAGCCTGGACATGCTCCTGCTCCACACTGGCCTTGGTGTTTCCATGCTGACCTTTATGTGGTGTCATTGCCCAAAAAGTTTCTTCACCTCAATCCCAATGTCTCTTCCGCCACGAGAAGGTGGCAATGCAAGGAAAAACTCTCGTGCATGTGCTGCCCTGCATTCATATACATGGTGACAGGTGTACTGTGCTGACTTAATAAAATGAGCTAACAAGTTCTCATGAACAATATTAATATGTGAAGTAGTATTTCATTCTCTCCAAATTAGGATGGCTTTTGTTTTGCTCTCATAAAAATCTGCCGGTGCTCTGAAATGGATCAGTAGTGACATCCAGTGGTCGCAACCTGAGACGGCTGCAGTAATTTGGGTTGTGCTAGAGCAATCTGCATTTGTTGCTAGTTAAGAGGTATTGTGGATTTCTTTTCTTTGGAGCCCCCGCTCTGCTCTGCCCCCACAATGGAGTGTTCTTGCCCCATCTGAGCTGAGCTTTATTTGCTCCAAAAGGAGGTGAGCTAAAGTCTTATGGAAAAACTTGGATTGCCTACGCACGTCACCAACTTGCCAGCGTTACCAACACCATCACCACCATCAGCCTTCTTAAAGGGCTTTGGGACTTTTGGATGGTTTCTGTTTGGCTTCTTACCTTCTGATGATGCTGTCTGAACAAAGGGGCTATCTTCACCGTACAGAGGTTTTGCAGATTTGAGGGTTGTACATGAAGGGGTCAGGAAACGGCTAATCATGTTTCCTGTTTGGTTGGTTGACTGGCTGGTTTTGAGGGAAATGTGTATGAAATGAACAGTTTCCCAATGCAGACACTGATCAAAACTTTGACAGCGCTATTTTCATTGTTTTAGAGCAGATACGAGATCTTGTAGCCCAAACCCTGCTTGGCAATCCTTCTTCACGAGCGATTTTATTCTTATGGTGTTATCTCAGTGTTCCAACCCCCAAAGTGCTAAATACAGCAAAGCACACATCTCAAGCATCCAAGCAACTCCCTGACCTTGAGCAGGCACACACACACTTTCTTGGATCAGAGCCATGCTGTTTCACTTCTTGCTGATCCAGGATTTCAGAGTGAGTCAGTTGCTGATCAAGAATATGCACTGGGCCTCTGAGTTGTGAATCAGCTGTTTTGTGGGATTCAGAGTATTTGGAGAGCAGCTTGCTTCTCCTGCTTGCTATGTTAGAAACATACCTACCAGCTTTGTGTGCAGCTGGGAAAACAGCACATCAGCACCTATGCGCAGAATGCTTTCTACTTAGTAAATGTGAAGCTGGAAATTCTCAACTCTCCCTGAAGAGACAATACGCCTTTCTTAACCGAAGTGCTGACGCTGTGACTCTGTAAAGTAAATCCTCAGTAGAATAGTGTTTCTCACTTGCAATGTAAGAACTTAAATTTACAGACTCCCTGACAGCCTCCTGCCTCTTGCTGAATTCCATTTTGAGCTGACTGCTGTGGTTCAGCCCAGGGTTCAGGCAGATAATCACGTTACTGTTGGGTAAAGAGCCACTGTGTGTTCTCTGAAGCTGGGGGGCTCAACCACACGTGTACTTCCAGGCCCTCACAAACACATGGCAAAAATGCATTATCTTAAATCTTTTTTTTTTTTTTTTACTGACATGACAGTGAACACATTTTTCCACAAACACGGGACAGGCCAAGAGCATCTGGCTCCACTGACACACGGTAAGTAACTCATTACACTGCAGGAACTCCCTTGTTTTTGAACCCTGAATTGCTCCTGCCTGTTTTATGACGCTGATATACTTGATTAGCACTTCAGACAGGGTGTTACACCGAGGCACTTGAGCATTGAGCCAAACCTTCAGCCCATAGCTGCAGAAGTGTTGGGTTAAAAGCCCTGCTCTCATTACTCACTGTTTGCATTTACAATGTGGATGTTTTGAGAAGCTGCTAAGTGTACAGAGTCTAAAAATGCACATAGCAAAACTAAAAAGCAGAGGCAAATAAGCCAGCCCTTCAGATCCTGCTGACGCTTTATCTGAGATAGCAGGGCAATAAATAATCCAACGAGCCTGCTAAGGGTGGGAGCCTTAGGACACTATGATGACAGTTGTAACGTGACTTTTTGTTTTGCGATTACAAGGATGGCTCTCATTTCTCCCCTTCTCCCATTTCCTGTAAAGCTTGTTTACTTACTTAGTAATGCTTAGTCCTCCTTTGGGATTAAAAGATGCAAGGCCACAAATAGGACACAGATGGCAGCAAGCTCGTATCATTTAATGCTCAAGCACCAAATGCTTATAATTATTTTTACTCTGCTAGTGCTTAGTCATATGGTTGGTCATTCATGTTAATTTCTAAGATAGGTATCTTCAGAAAATCATGACTCTGGTTCTTTCAGGAAAAAAAAAAAAAATGGGATCACTTCTTAATTAATCATAATTATTACACCCAAAGAGCTTCCAATCTTACAGTAATAAAGTTACTATCTCTCTCTTAATGTGCTGAACGGAAGCTCATCATTATCCAGAAGTCCGATTCCTACTAAGGAAACAGAAGCCATTAAACGGTGACTGCCTCCATATACTCTGAGCCACCCTGTGAGCCATTGCCTGGGTACCCTGCTGTAACAGGGTTTGAAACATCCCACGAGCCAGCACACATTGCCACTGACAGATGTCAGATTTTTCGGTAACATCTGAAAGAAAATTGGGATGCAGTGGAGGAGTTAAAAGTGGAAAGTTTTATGTAATCACTGCCAGGTTGGGTGGTGAAATTGATTGGATGAAAGGAAGAGGGAAATAACAGAGCAAGGCTGGTCTCTAGCATTTTTTATGAGACCATAAGCCTAGTAGGGGTGAATCTCTCATCCTGTAGATAATAATAGGATTAAACTTGGCTGAACGCAGTGTAAATAGTGAGATTTGTTTTCTTGGAGGTTGGAGAGTTTTGTAGGCCTGGCAGCTTGCTAAGTAATCAGACTCGAAAGGCATGGTTGGTTTATTATTATTTCAAATCTCTGGCAGGGATATGGTCCTTAGGTGACACACCTACGGAAGAAGCATAAAGCGTGGCCACTGACCAAGGAGACAAAAGGCAGTGAGCTGGTGAATGTATCGTGCCGTCTGGGAATGTGGTGAACTTCTTGGATGCCCCAGTCTTTCTCCAAGCCTTGAGATTGCTGTGGGGAGGAGGAAGGATCACTACTGCTACCTGATGTTGGAGATACAGGATTTCTTTCTTGATTTTTATAAATACACAGTCTAGTACTGCCCAGCTCCCTTGACAAGGTCAACTTGTGTTGAGTACAGCTGGAACAACAGAACTGCATTGTTATCTGGTTTCATGTAGGCACTTAAAAGGCAAGTACCAGGCCTAAACAGGAGCAACTGGCAGCAATTCAGTTATGTTAGTAAGGCTTAAGTTCACCCTTTGCCTGTTGCTTCTAAAACTATCACCAAAAAAGAAAACAGTGTTTGTGAAAAGAGACAACACCTGGACTGTTCTTTTAAAAATTATTTTTATTTTTTTACTTCTTCTTCCTTGTGCTGGAAAGCTCTGTTACATTATACACTGGAACTCCAAACAATGTATAAGAGTATTCCTTGAGCAGAAAACGCAGCACTGACCCTAAGGGCCATATAAAGGGACCAACACAGATCCCAGTGAAGAAATAAGAGGATTGTTCAGGGACTGGTAAAGTACATAACCATGCATTAACTTAAGCTAGAAGAATTTGTGCTTCTATCCAGCAGTGTCTCAGCTATTGAGACAACTGGGAAATAGGATAGTTGCTATGTTGTTGATGTCAATGCCACTAGTAGAAGTGGGTCCCCCAAGGGAAGTGGGGGTGAGTGAATTCAATGCTGATTTTACCTGGACCTCTCACAGGCTCTTCTGAATGCAGAAAGATGTCAGCTTTCATTTGTTTTCTTTCCATTACCATCTTAGCACCTCTGTTATAAAAAATAGTTCATTATCTACAGGTGAGGGAACTCAACTGAGTGGTGGAAAACATACTCATGCTCTTCAAAAGATGTACAGAAATGTGGATTTCACTCCCTATGATGCAGTTACATCATTAGCCACAAATGAAAAAAAGGAAGATGCTGAAAGATCTCTTCATTGCAGTAATTGTTTGAGTTTGCCTACACAACTATAAAGCCTTCCTGTTAACATCAATAAGTAGTGCTGAAACTAAGCATTTAGACAAGATATAATGGCAGGTTATTGCCTGTGAAGGAATTGCACTTAGGTTTTCCGGTACTTTGTTACTAGATTTAGTGTTACATTTCAGGAAGCCTGAGTGGACAAATGTTGGCAAGACATAATGATCTAGTATGCTTTACTGTTCTATGTTCTCTCTGATGCTGAGCTATTTTGGAGAAAGTATGGGCTTGCTTTGTGTCTTTTAATATACTCAAGAGGATCTAAGTTTTAGAGCCCAGTGTTCCAGAAGATCTGTGAGGATGAAGGCCTAGAACATATGTAATAAGAAAAGATGGAGGTCTCCCTCCGTTCTTAACCTACATGAAAATATATTTTCTTGTGACCATCCTCTCAGTTCTGTTAGTGTCTATTTGGATTTACATGTCCAGCAAACTCTTATAAGTTACTCACTGGCACCCTAGGGTGATTGATACTAATAACAAGTTATCAAGTATTTCATCATTGTGCACAAGAAAACACACACTGTCAGTAGACCAGCTCAAGACTTAGATGAGCTAAGGAGCAAGCAGGTGCCAGCTAAAACAGGATGAACCAAGGCAATGCCAAAAAAGTCAGACTTGTTCTCAATAAAAGTAAGTTTAAAAAAAAAAAAAAAAGCATTAAATTCATTGAGCATAAAATCTTCAGATGATAAGAATCAACTATTGCGAATTCCCATCATTCATCGGGGATTCTGGACCAGTGAAGCACTCAGTATATCAGTGGTGTTGCTGAGAGTACTGACAGTTGGGCCCCATATGTGAGCGGTGGGCTATGGAAAGGAGATGTGCTTGAGTGAAGATATGCATTCCTCAGAAAAGCTGTGAATTTGACATCTTAATAGCTAGCAAGAATCATTTTTTATTGTTTACCAGAACCCATTGTTTCTAAATGCTTGCCTATGCTACAAAAGGGTTCTTCGTAATGCTGCAAAATGGGATAAAAAGGAAGTGTGAAGCATGAGTCACTAAGCCACAGGGAAAGAAAGTGCAGTGTGAGAGACCGCAGCACCATCACTTGGCCCGTGGCCCTTTGATAGAGCATAGCACAGCTTCCTGCAGTGGAGCCTGAACACGGGCTGCATTCAGCTCCCCAACAGGAACAGAGGTTAAGGGTATTTATTCGAGCTGTCCCAGATGTGCCCACATGACCTTCATTAACAAATTATCTGAACAGCTTGTAATTTTCCTAAGTACGTTTATCAGGTGTGACTTGAAGTCTTACAGAGCTAAGCTTGGACTTCTCATAGGATTTGGATAACAGCATCCTATGGAGGATGGGAAAAGACTTAGCTGAGTCTGAGGTGAGAGCGAGGGCAGGAGCCCTGGCGAGGCTACTTACGGGACTGTCCTTTGTCTCTGTGTTTGATATCCAAATAATTACAACAATGTACTTGAATGTAGGGATGGAGCAGGTTCCAAATCCACCCAAAAGCTGAAGCCCGGGTGCAGAGTAACAAGCTGAGCCCAAACAATGAACAAGGTGGGGAGAAATCTATTTCTGTAGATAATGCTTGTGGCAAAATAAAGAAAACACCACCAAATATGTACGTGTGTGTGTGTGTGTATATATATATAAACCAGTCACAGGCTGTGATACTACCAATATTGCTACTAAAAGTAGAAAGTTGAGAAAGTAGATGGGAAAAGTCAATGGTGTGTGGCAGAGCAGCAATAGCTTTTTAAAAATCTTTCTTCACTGCTTCTGTGACCTCTTCCTTCACCTAAATTTGAACCTGTGCGTGCTCTTAAAGGTTTCTGTCTTGCGTCAGGTAAACTGCTTTGCCAGTAAATGAATCTTGCCAAGAAAAAACGCTTAGAAACACAGTTACTATTGGAAGAGTCATGCTGATGAGAGTAGCCGTAGGAAAGGAAGAAAGAAGGATTTGGCTTTGTGGAAAAGCAATATTCTCACCCTTCTGAGTGGGTTTCACAATTAACTTAGCATATGCTTGGAAATGTCCTTGACAGTGCCCTTTTAACCAAGGAGAAAGCCGGCAAGCTCATGTTACAGCATCAGATACAGTGAGCAACTGGTGTGGAGGAAGTATTAATGTCCGCAAATCTCCTGTGTAAAATCACAGACTTGCCTATGAACCTACAGTGGAGCAGGCTTCATCCAGCTGCTCTCTGGCATGGATCCCGAACAGATCTTGCAGTTGGTCCTACATCTTAAGTTACTCTCCTCCTCCCCCACACCCTGTTCGTAGCTGTACCCATTACATTAATTGTTTACAGAGCTGCTGATGGCTGCCCTTTTCCTAGAGGTACAGACAGCTCAGCTAAATTGTCATTGATGGGCTCTCCTAGGCTTTCTCAGTAAAAACACTCCCAGCTAAAGGTGCAAGAGGAAAGGGTAAGGCAGTCCTGAAGGAGAACTTCCTAGATGACTGCCATCTAGAACAGAGCACATCTGAAGAAATTAGTGCTCCCCCCTAACAACAGGGAAAGAGAGGAACACCCCAAATGCAATGCTTTGTGGGAATAAGATAGGAGGCTGATACCAACTCCCCCACCCCAGGCAGTTGTGTAGCACCAGGACTACACAGCAGTGTATCTGCTAAGGAAATCTGCTCTTTCTTGAAGAGATGTAGAATGAGGTAGAGCTCACTTTTTCTTGTTCTGGCATTCGCTGACACCTTGTTATTGACAAGAGCTCTTGCCAAAACCAGCCTCCCTTCTTATCATGTGATTTGTATGTGCTTATCTGTGGCTGCCTCTTCCTCTGCCTTTGACATCCTTTGAGCCTAAGCCCCTCCAGAGATCGAACAGAGGTGTGTATATTGACAGAGTGGGTAAAAGATGAATACAGCCTCATTCTCCCTGGGTTGCGCTCCCTCCAACTCAGTTCAAACAGTAATGCCAGACTGTGTTTTAAGCATCTAAGCTAATGAAAGATTAGCATTTCAGAAGTCTATTAACCAAGTCCAGCATTTTGTTGTTGTTATTACACCAGTATACATATTTACATACCATTAATGAATTCAAGATTTGTGCAGTGTATGCCTGTGTTACCCTTACATCACTCCTGTGTACTGCAGTGTATAAATAATTCCTTTTATTGGCCATTGCTGGTTGCCTCTTGAGAAGGTGGCAATGAAACAGAAGCACTTTCTGCTCCTTTGCAGAAAAAACAGCTACTACGGTAAATACAGCTCTGAGCTTAGCCTGCTTTCTGCCTGTTTCAGCTCTCTAAAATCTGCATTTCCCCCTGAAAAACCGCTTTGCCTTCTGTAGGGGTGAGAAACCAGGGGAAAAAGACAGGACTAGCCTTAGATAACAAAGAAAAATGCTAGGTATGAGGAGGCCTGGAAACCCATGCCAGCCTTAACTCAGCTTTACACTGGCCTCAGCGGGGGATGAAGGTCTTGGGAAACAGGTCGGAAGGACAGGCATGCAAGGAAAAAAACCAACAAGCTGCTTCATTTCTCAGAAAAAGAGAAATATTATCTCTCTTCCTGCTCCTCCTCCAGAAGCAGCCATTTCTGATTCCTGAGATAAAACCAACTGTTTTTTCTGTTTCTCCTTCCTCTCCCAAGCTCTGCTTGCACAGCAGCTCCTCTGCTGCAGTGCTCATGGGCAGCTGGGAGCTCGGAAGGTGCCTTGCAGCTCCTTCTTCCTCCTCACCACCTTTCCTGCTCCTCTGTCTCCCCAGACCCACTCCTGAGCACAGTGTGCCAGGACAGCCTCTGGTTTTATACTTGTTTTCCACTGACTGTGTAAAATCCATTTGAGGGCTCAGATTTTCCTCACTAATTTTTCATATTCTCTTATTCCCTTACTCCTCCTGTAAGAAGAGGAAGTTCTAACAGGTTAATTTTCCAGACCAGCTGCATGTCAATAAACAATTACACAATATTTACTTACTGCAAAGGAAAAAAGCCTACAGTGATCTGTGGTGTTGGGGGAAAAAAAAGGTAGGGATCATCTTTTCATGCCTCAACAATGGAGTTCTGCTGGATGAGCTCAAAGCAGCATCTGCAGTGGAAACAGTTAATATTTGTGTTTAAAAAAACATGAACATGAGACTCAGGTAGAACATTTAAAAATAACTGTTCTTCATGTTGCTACGGAGACCTTTATTATAGCCATAGTACGTGATGTGCATTGATTACATTCCACATAGGTAGCATTTCTCGCTCAGACTAGTAGAAACTGACAGTTCTCCCACTTGTAGGAGACAGTATGAAGAAGCATGCAGTTTGTGGTAGAAAGGAGGTCTACTTGGGTTTTCAACTCTTAAAAACTGTAAGTGTGCAGTTTTAGTACTCTGTTCCTTGCCCTTGCAGATATCCCTTGTTTAACACATTCTGCCTGCCCTACAGCAGACGTGTGTAGGGTTGTAGCTATGCTGGTGATAAACATAGCGATCCCGTCATAAAAACAAGGGCTATAATTCATGTGGTTGGCAGTGCAGGCATTTACAGCTCTCTGTTAAATGTGAGTAGTTTCAGCACGTTACATTCAAATAAAAAAATATATTGACTGCTTGAAAGACTGCATTTGCCTTTCAGCTGGCTTGATTGGACCATAGTACCAAAGGCAGAAAACGCATTGCTTGTGCTCATGCACATGGGCTCCTTTCTAAAAAATGCTGTTGAGAAAATGCTGCTGATCAAAAGCTGTTCAGTCAAAATCTTGGCCAAAAAAAAAAAAAAAAAAAAAAAAAAAAGCATTACCATCTTCTAAGCTTTGCTCATTCCAGTAAAAATAACAGTGGATGGAAATGCAGCCCTCAAAGAACTTCAGTTTCACTTTTATATGACAGTTTTCATCTCTCTGAGTTTTTTAATATTGACTTGGATTAAATAACCTTGTATGGATGAGAAATTTTTGCAGAAATGATTCAGGAAGCCAAGCTTCTTTGGGGCTTATTTCATAGAGGTTTTAAATTTCATATTGAAAATATTTACTTCAATTTTTCCATTTGTTAGACAGACAGCTCAATAAGTAAATTCACATAGAAGTGTATAACGCAGCACTTCAGGCAGCTGCGGTTTTACAGCCATACTTCTAAAACTGTTGGAATAACTGCAGTTGGTGGGTAGAATTTATAAATGAGATACTGAGACAGCAGACAAGTGCCTTCCTTCTGTCAGCCTGCAGACTCAAGTTCTGCCTTCTCAGTTGGTCCATCCTTCGGTACATGGCTGAAGCTACAAGAAAAACAGCCTGTCCTAAAATGGGAAACTATCCTTTAGTTAAGAATGATTTGAATTTCTCTGTCAGAAGTTCGGAACTGAATGTGAAGGACACAGATTTAAATCACACCACTGTGATCTACTATTTTTACTGATAATCCGAATGTTAGAGGAAAAAATATCCCGAAGTAATATTTCTCGTTATTATTGTTAATCTTTTCCTTGTCTAGGCAGTTCATTTAGCCCATTCCCCTAGAGTTTTATGCCTTGTATAATTATGCCTATGTACAAGGGTAAGGCTATGTAACACAGCTTCCCAAGGAACAAAATGCTTGTGAAACTACAAGTCGCTTCTGCCCTTCTAAATGACACTTTCCAGGGTGAAACATGAGGTAATGTTCATAGGTGCATTCAAATTTGGCTCATGTTTGCCTTGCTTTGAACAAATTCCAAACAGAAGCAGCACAGCGTAGTATAAAATCAGACTATTAAATAAACCGTAACAGGATGAAGGCAGGAATAGCAGCATTGTGCTTTCTCAGCAGAAATGTATTACTGATAGCTCTTCCATAGATTTCAGCAATACAGCTATTTGTCTTACATAGCTGGGCAGAGTAGTATGCTATTACAAATATAAAGCTGGAAGTACACAGGTTTGCAATTATTATTGTCATTGAAAGTGTTCAGGCCATGTCCTTATGCTGCTTGAGTTTGTGCGAGAACATGTTGTGATAAAACTACCTGCTTAAAGGCTGGTCACGTGAGTCCTCGTGATCTATCTTTTTGTTCCTTGACTCCAGAAAAATCAATACAGGCACAGGAAGTCTGTTGTAAAACCCTGTTACCAGGGAGGAACAGAAACAAGACTGTGAATTAATGTTTCTGTTTGCTGTTCCCTTGCTTGCTGCCAATGCAAAGCAAAGCCAACCTACTGCTCCATGCTCAGGTGGACGAGTTCATCTCTTAAGTGTGCATCAGCTCTTCAGATGTTGAGTCCCTCCACAAATGCAAAATTGTTTTTAATGCAGTTTATCGAGGCTTCCTGTGGCAGCCAAGGGCTGATTTGGAATAATCCAGGAAGCGAGCCAAGCGTTAAAAAAAAAATTAAAATCTGAGGTTGTGGCACATCTAAAACATATTGATCATCATGTAATTATACTTGAAATGTATTAGGGGAAGTAGCTAAAACAATCTTCAGGTCTAAGAGAGCTGATGTGGGAACAGGCAAGAGGGCCTTGGGGAGGCTGCCTTATGAGGGATGGCAAAACTATTTCAGAAAATGTACAGGGAAGTTACGCGAGTGAGTGCTAAATGACAAATGTGGTGACAACAATCCCAAACTTTTCACTCTCTGAAGATTAAGAGAGCTATCATTTACATGAAAAGCAGAAGCCAGGGAAGCAGATGCAGCACGAAGGAGCATACGTGTGACAAATCTCACTTGCGTCTGAATTAAAGAGCAGTTCCTGGACTTAAAATGCAACGTTAGGCTGGAAATAAAGGAAATCTTCCATTTGCCTTGGATACTGGTAATATAAAAAGACTGAATTTGTTACGTTTACATTTACAATGGCTTTTTTTTTTTCTTTTTAAATCTTGGATAAGCTATCTCAGAGCTACAGTTCCTAAGAGGAGGATCTTGTTTCATGACATAATAAAAGCCAGTGTCTGGTGAGATAGCAACAGAATCCCTAATTAAGAGACAGGATACTCTAAGCTTGAACATGAGCCTCTTGAAGTAAGTATCCAAAGCACCTTTACATCCAAAATGTTAAGCTCTTGATTAAACAAGTATAAAGTACTCTTGATTATAATTAAAGATGAGCTTCAGTCAAAATACTGGCTTTGTGTTAGGACCAAACTAAACCTTGGATTTGAACCCTCATTATCATTTGTTTTGACATGTTCTGATCAGAGCTATTTGGGTTCTATTAATAACCATCTCAAGTGCTTTACTTGTTGCACCTAAGATGGCACAATCAGTTGGAGTATCCCTGGTATCCCTCGGATTCTCAGTCATCCTCATTAAAGATAACTAGAAGTTGGTGAAGTGGGGAGCAGAGGAATATCGCTCATCTGAACTGTTCTTGAGGGATCTGGAAATGAATACCGATACAGAGGAGAGATGGACAATAGATCAGTTGGAAAGAAGCCTTTGTGGGGAGCTGAGGGAGGTGGGGTGAGTTCTTTCTATATTGCAATCTGCTTCTTCAAAGGGCAGAATAAACACTGGGGGAAAAAGAAGATAATCTAGATGGTGTCAAAGGAAGTCTGACATGCTTTAAGGCTTCAGTGTTTTTAATGAGGTTCACTCCAGTAAAAGGCAGAATCACCTGATAAGTAGATGACCTTGTGCTTGGCAGAGTTCAAAGCCAGAACTGCAGGCAGTCCTAATCACTGTGTTTCTTTTCTTTTTTACTTTTTACAGATCTTCAGAACTGGACCAGATCAGCTGTAGTGCTCTCTCAACGGTAGAAGCCTGAGGACAGTTGAAAGGAAAGGATGTAACACAGCAATGTGTCATCAGTGCAACTTCCAGCAATCTTTGTGGTTAACAGACCGCACTGGATTTCCTTTCTCCTTGTGAATTTACCTTATCACTTTCTAAATCCTGTTTCATGCAATACCATGAGAATGATAATCTAATTTTGGTCTCTAAGACATGAAATACAAAAACAATAGGAGGCCCAGGAAAGAACGAAACCATTTTGCCAACAGATATTACAATAACATGCAACAATTATAACACATTGACGAAGAAAATTACTAAAACCACTCATTACAAAATAGCCCAGCACTTCCTGCTGTGAAAATGAATTTGTTATTTAGACCACTTCACTGTTTTTGAAAAATCACCACCTGTAATTGCTTTTCTAAGCTCATGATAAGGGTATTTCTCTGTTTGGTGCCATGACGTCAAATTAAAAGCATGCCTTTTCATTTGGTCACACTGTCTAGGGTTAAATAAAAAAAAAATTCCAAATTCTTCTTCGCTCAAAGATTTTTGTACCGGTTATGAATGAGAAGAAAAAAGACAAATGTTTCTAGGATGTCACCGCTCTTTGCCTAGCTGTGAGAAATTCAGGCTGTGAAGTTATGCTACTTGTTCTCCACTACAATACCAACTTCTATGTATTTTGCAATCCTTGTCCACTGTCTCTGTTGTAATTTCTTGCAAAATGTTGAAAATTTAAAGCTCTACACCCACAAGTTTATTGCCTTGCAATCTGATTTACAAACTAAAAGAATATGCCTGGACTTTTCAAAGTATTTTTCTTGCTTACATATAGGTGAAATATTCCCTTTAACAAATAATTCTCACGTTTTAAGAAAAAAAACAACCGTGAATACCAGGTCTAACTTATGCATGTGCAGCATCCTATTTAATAATTTACAGCTGCGCAAAGAACAAGCAGGTGAGTATATTCCATACAGCTGTACAAAGCTCTGTGTAACCAGAGTGGAAACTGAATGACTGCACGTACCTTTCTATTTATCCAGACCTCTAGAAAATGCAAACAGTAATTTCTAAACTGAAGCCAGAGCCATACATGCCTCGAGGCCCTTTCCAGATCGTATGAAGATGAACTCTTCTTCCCTTTTACACGATATGATTTTGTTTTCTCTCTTGAATCGTTTCAATCCTACTTAATGTTATACAACATTTTTGCACGCCCTTTTTGCACTGGTGTTAATATTCTTTGCTGCTAATTCTGATATTCTGTTGTTGTGTTTGAAAATGCTGAAACCCACCCAATTCTTGCTTCGTGATGTGTCTTCAAGATTACACAGCTCTTGATAAAAACGTTCCTGGGAAAGGATAAAAGTGATTACTGAGCTCGGTGCTTTGGACTCTTAAGCTGCCATCAGGCGCATAAAATATGCCAATTTTTCTCCTTTGCTTGTTTAACAGAAGAAAAAGCTCAAATGAAATATCTGCAAAACATTTATTATTTTTACCTGGTGTTCCTCCTGACCCCAAACTAAAGCTGTTATTGCCTCTCTGAATATATTATTCCTTTCCTGAAAAGTCATTTAGTTGCAAATTCAAACACTTTCTTACTGCATATGCCCGTATTAGCCATGGTAAAGGCCTGTAACAGAGCAGATCAAATTCTCTACTAATGACCTCTCTGGTATTTCTATAGAAATGCTCCGTTAAACACCCAGGCATTTCAACTTCCAGTCACAAGACCTATAAAAAATTCATACACTGAATCTCCAGTTTCAAACCACAGCTCTGCATCATTAAGAGCTTTTCAATCCCATAGACATTAGAAAGGAAGGGGGGAGGGCAGCTTTATCTTCCCAGAGCTGAAATTTCACATTTTCTTCTCTGGATGGAGGTCGGCAAAAACGCGTGAGTTGAAGAGCACAGAAACAGGTTTATATCTCATCACCACCAACAGTGCTTGAGAACGTGTCGTATTTCGAGATTTGCCCCAAACTTCTCTCATCAACGGGATGCAGCAAAGGGGCTTCCAAGGAATCCCGGCACCTCCGTGCATCTCGAGCTCTCTCCAGAGGGATCTCACTCACAACCCACCAGCCCAGCTGCTCGTCTCCGAACACCACCCCTCGCTGACGGCCCCATCCCGTCCCCTGACAGCCGCCCACCACCCTCCGCGCCCGCCCCGCAGCCATTCCGCGTGCCCTAAACCCGTCCCCGCTGCTCCCACCCACACGCATGCGCAAGCCGCACAGTGACGCCATACCGCCCGGCGCCGTGACGCTCCCTACGGGGCCTCCCTCTCTCCGCCAATAGCATAGCGCGGAGGGCGGGCTGGCCCCGCCCCCTCCGCCCCTGCCGCCGCCGCCGCCGCCGTCGCCGGGCCGCCGCGGGGTGGACCCGGATGAGGCGGCGGCGCGCGAGGAGCGGCGGCCGGCAGCCGGCAGCCTCGGGCCGTTAAACGCGGGGCCGTGAGGGGAGGGAGGTGCGCTGGGGGCGAGGATGCTGCCGGTGTACACCATCCTGCTCTCGGCGCTGGCCGGCTGTCTCCTCACGTTGCTGTTGCAGCTACTGCTCCTCTATAGGAAAGCCCCGCAGCCCCCCGGGGAGACCGGAGCCGACGACGGCCTCGTCTACGCTCGCGTCGCGGCCGGCCGCAGCCTGAAGGACTATCTTCATGGCACCGAGCCCGCGGGCAGCCAGGCGGCCCCGGAGCCGGCTCCGGCCTCGGCCTCGGCCCCTGCCGCCTCAGCTCCCTCGGCGGGCCTGGAGCCCGGCACCAAGCCGGCCCAGCAGCCGGAGCCCGGCCCGGAGCCTACGTCCAGCGAGGAGACGTGCCATTTCCTCAACGCCATCTTCCTCTTCCTCTTCAGGGAGCTCCGGGACACGGCCCTGGTGAGGAACTGGGTGACCAAAAAGATCAAGGTGGAGTTCGAGGAGCTGCTGCAGACCAAGATGACGGGGAAGGTGTTGGAGGGGCTGAGCCTCCGGGAGGTGTATCTGGGCAATGTTCTGCCCGTCTTCAAGGCCATCCGGCTCATCCGGCCCGTGGTGTGCAGTGAGGAAGGCTGCCCCGATGAGTTGGGCTTCGAGGTGGACCTGGAGTACAACGGCGGCTTCCACCTGGCCATCGACGCAGACCTGGTCTTTGGCAAGTCAGCCTACCTCTTTGTCAAGCTGTCCCGGGTGATGGGCAAGCTGAAGCTGGTCTTCACACGCCTGCCCTTCACGCACTGGTACTTCTCCTTCATGGATGACCCCCTTATTGTCTTCGAAGTCAAGTCACAGTTTGAAGGGAGGCCCATGCCCCAGCTCACTTCCATCATTGTCAACCAGTTCAAGAAGGTTATCAAGCGCAAGCACACCCTGCCCAATTACAAAATTAGGTAAGAGATGGCCTGTGCCCACAATGTTGCTTGGGGAGGAGAGTGTTGGAGTTGGTGTTATGTTCTTAGTAGGTAAAGAGAGACCTTCTGTCAGTGTTTTTGCATTTGGGGTGCTTGTGCATCACTTATTGGTAACGCTTTCTATGAAGTTAGGCATGGATTTACAATTGCAACAGGTGGAAAAAGCCATTGCGCAGAGACTGTGACAAGCCTGAAAACACACAGAACTAAGTGCTGGAGACATTTGGTGCCAGGAATTCTTGGGTCCTGTCAGGTGTCCAACAACCAGGCTACCTTTGGGAAAGGTGGAAGGCTGGCTCTGTGGGGCAGCATGTGGCATGGGGGTGGCCTTCTGCTGCTAGAGAGCCCCCTTGGCTAGAGCTGTGGCTGATGCTTGTCCAGAGAGACAAGGGTTTTGCTGCTTAATGTGAGACAGGAATAAGCCCTCTCTCTAGGGAATATTTCTGGAATCACATGATAAGCCGTGCCTTCCTCCTTCCGGTTTGCTTTATTTCTTCAGCAACTTTGTTGAAATGTAAAAGTTGATAGGGGATGTGTTGCTACTATTGTGGTAAAGCTTTGGGGAACTTCTTGTTTGTGTGGTTTTTTTGTTTTGGTTTGGTTTTCTTGTTTGTTTGCTTGGAAGCTGAAATGTTTTCTCTCTGAAAAGGCAGATGCTGCAGCGCATATAATGCTAAGCTCAGGGATGCTTCTGTAGTAGGAGTGGCAGGGGGCATCACTTTGATTCCACCTTGAGTTCTATTTGGAAAAAAAAAAAATACTGCCTTGCCTCTGTCAAGGTATGTCAAGGTATACAATGTTCCCCTTATTTCGAGTATCTTAATGCTCTTAGGATACGATGTTTCCTTTCCCTCTGGTTCATTTCTTGTAGCTCTTGTTACGTGTTAAGGAAGGATTTTTGTTGACTGCATTCTTGTCCTATAAGCCTTTTCTCTGAGATTCCTCATGCATGAGTAACTGAAAATGCCTGTTTGAAGTGTAATTAGCAGTGTTATAATTTTTAAAGCCTTTTCAGCTGGTTCTTCTTGCAATCTAATTTAGAAGGGTTCTCATGAAGGTGGATGTGTAAGATATCCAAGGCTTGGAAAGTCCCCAAGGGGCAGTAGGTAGTTTCTTAGAGTAACGCAGTGGTTCTTTGAGATTTCAGGGTACTGAACTGCTGTCTGGAAGGCCCTGGGCAGCAGTGAAACTGTCAAGAGCAAGGTTGCTTCCATCCTTTTACTGTTTTGGAAAGAGACTGAAGCTGCTAAATGTGGAAAAGAGCCCAAAGGAGAGGCTGGGAGAGCACAGTCTCAGTGACAGTGAGCATTCTCAGCATACCTAGAAATATCAAGCAGAGCAAATAATCTTTATGCTCTCCAGACAGGTTTCTAGCCAGTCTGTGGAAGCAGTGAGGATGTGCTCTTCCCCCTAGCAGCAGGAGAAAGGCTTCTTTGCTTTTCCTTTGGGAGATTCACCTGGACGGTAGGGCTTTCTTTTTGTATAGATATAGAGGATTGTCAATATATTTTGCAAATGTTCTGCAGCATTCAGCGTGTGGGAGCCACTGGCGTGTTAGAGAGACTTGGATGGGAGAAAGGAAAGAAGCAGAGCTCATTGTTTGGGCCAGAAATGAGTAGAAGTATATGAAGGCAGAAGCTAACTGGCACTGAGAACAACACAAGGCACATAAATTGTTATAAAACTAAGAAGAGTTAACCTATTTTAGAATGTTCTCTTTAACTTGTCAGGAGCTGGGAATTTGAGACTGCTTGAGAGGAAAACATTGTCACAGCTGATGGTCACGCTGGATAGTTGGCTTGTTTGTACAGTGTGGCAGATGTTCTGTGGTGCCCAACCCTGTGTTTGGTGCTTTTGTCCTTTGTGTTTTATTTTATGTTCTGAATATAGAAGTCTGACCCACTGTGTTGCAACGGGTTTGGTGGGTGGGAAGGCAGGAGACTGAGCTTAATGCCTGTTAATGAAATTACCTTAAGTAAGGAAGACTGTGTCATTGGCTTTCTAACTGTTTAGAACTTTGCCTTTGACATTTTCTAGTGGGACTGCAGACCCATTTCCTTCATGGGGACCTTTAGGCTCATTATTCATGAACCCTGTGGCTGTCCACATGCATCCAAAATTTTGTGGAGCTTATTGTGTGAGTTTGTTTAGCTAGATCCCTAGACAGCAGAAGTAACTAACAGATAAGTAGTGACAGTACGCTCTTACATGACTGTATAGTTGAGAGTTAAGGCATTCAGGCTTGTGTGATATGGAGAACTGATTTGGAAAATCTGGCTCCCTGTTAACAAGATGCAAACCTTGGTATTTTTTACTAGATATACTTACATGGCTGATGTGTTCTTAGAAATATTGCTTACCAAAGAGTATAAAGAAGTCAGGACTGTTTCACAACTGCTTAATAACCTGCTACCTTACTTAAAACTTCACCATTTCTTACATACTGGGAGTGTGCTCATCCTCTCTCCATTCTTTTTGTATGGTTTATATGCTTCTTGTTTAGTACCTGGCGCTTGCTTCTGTGTTTATTTCAAAGCCTCTTGCTCAAGTAACTGTAAATAAATCTTTGAATAGCAGTAATTACAACCCTGTAAACAAAAGCACTTGGAGTGTAGGGAGTTCTCTTTCCAGCCGGTTAAAAGGGTTTCTTATCCTGATAGTTTCCAGATTGAGTCCACAAAGGAGTTTTAACTTTAAGATGATAAGTAGTGTTAAAATTAAAAATATGCCATTTTTCTTGTCTTTTATATTTGGCAACTTTTAGAGAGTTATTGCTGGTGAATGGCCTGAGAAGAGAACTTCTGCCAATAGTTGATTTTTGAACGCTCTGTAACAAAGTTACAGTAAGACGGATCACCCTTCTTATGTTATTTAACTGTAAAATATTGTATTAGAAAAAGGATATGTGTGTTTTGTCTTCACATACGTACTGGATATCTCCATAGATGGGTTACCACAGCCATCCCTTTATTACCTTCCCAGATACGTACCAAATTTTAGGCAAGAAAACGGTGATTACTAATACCATCTTCCTTCAGATCATCCAGTGCCAAGAGTGTCTTTGTACACTGCACATAGCTGCAATGTGAAAGTGGAATAAGACCTCATGTGTTCCTGATGCACTCTGGGTATCTATGAGGGGAGGCAATGTAGAACGTTCAGTGTGTTTCAGAATTCACTTAGCACAGCATGTACAGGTTCCTCTATAAAAGCAGTCGTCTACTAATTGAAAAAGGAAGGATGCAGTTTGTCTAAACAAATAAGTAGTAATTTGTGTTTTATTCTAATGGTGTGTAATCGCTTTGCTTTGGCTCTTGAAGAAATGTATTAATACATCTGGGCATGCTCATTTTGAAGCAGCTGCCATTCAGTGCAGAGCAGCTATCTCATATGGTGGAGGCTGGTTGCATTCCTGGAAGCGAGGCTGCCAGTAAAATTCAGTGAATAGAAGGGTGGTTTTGTTTTTTCAGTCATTGTTGATGAAGTGTCTGTGCAATCCACTTGGAAATAACAAGAATTATTACTGCTCTATAGCAAACTTCACTGTTTTTGCTGCTTTGCTGTAGAAGTATGAGCAGCTTTCTGAAACCTGTGATTTGTTAGAGAAGCGTCTTGTGCAAATGTGTTCTTTTCTTCCAATACACGTGAGTTTTGGTTCACCCCTGAGAAAAGAGGTAACTGTGGCTCGGCCACTTACCCACCAGCTATGTTCTGACATCCCAGAATCTCTGTTATTGGCACTCTCTGGATCCAGTGAGTCAGACCCACCAGCACACTTTGACCCATCACTGGATTTTTCATGTTGGCTTCTTTTGCTACAGCATGCCAATAGACGCCAGTTACCAGCATGCGGAGTTCATCAAGCAGGCTGAATCCAAGCTGTCATTTCTCATAGTTTGCTCTCAAACAGTTCTGCAGGGGTAGTGCCACAGGCTTTTTTTTTTTTTTTTTGCGTTGGCTTTGACTTCTATATTGTGTCCTTTTAACAGTGGGCTAAAGTGGTTAATGCTGGGCTGTGGTTACTAGCATTGCCATAGCACACTTGGTATTTAGAGGTAGGTAGCAAGGACTGTTTCAAGTGTCTGTCGTCTTGCTTGTTTGTGCTGTTGGAGGTGTTACAGGTTCACTTCTTAGTTCTCTAATGAGCTTACACCTTGCTCATTAACCTGCTTATTGGTGGCAACCTTGATATTTCATGTCAGGTGTGTAGTTACACTAATTACACTGTACTCACAAGCCTGTTCTTTGCACGGGTTCTGATTTCTTTGTGCAGGTTTCAGGGAACTCTGGTTCTTTTCTCATTTTGGTTGGTGGATTTTTTTTTTTTGGCTCTAGACAACTGAAATACACATTTCTGTGACAAACACGCGGGAAGAGTTTTGTATCTGTAAAGGGAAAGGAGGAAGTACTTGCAATTTATTTTCCCTCCATAAGTGAGTTTCAAAGTATTTCCCCATCAGTGATGTCAAAATTCTGGCAGCCGCTGTTGTTCCCTGAGTTTAAGGTCTTTCAAGTTCATCCATTTAGATCCTAAGCAGCTTACATATTGTCAAAGCAGTGGGGGAGTTCTGTGTATTTTAAGAACACTTTGTATCTCTATTCCTTATGGTAAAAAAAGAACTCTAATGTTTCGGTATGGATATTAGGTCGGTTGAGGAAGTGCATTTAGCTTTAATTTAATGCATGCTATCAGAGTGGAGTCACTCTTTCTTCAGAAGTAATCTCACAAAGGATTACTTGAACATTTTTATGTTCGATATTAATTAAGTGACCACCTGAAGTCTTTTCCAATGCGTATTATCCTTTCAGCTGGTCATTCGCAATATAATTAGGTACCTGAAATAGTTTTCTGCTTTACTTGTAAGCTGGAGCTGTATTGAATGTCACTGGCAGGAACCATTAGACAAACTTATTTTAATTTACCATTACAGAATGCGATTTGGGGGTTACACAGCAGTTTCTTATTTTTGGCAAAACTGAAGCTGAGATGTAATGCAAGTAGCTATTGATTAGGGAATGTTTCTTATAATAGAGATGACTTCATAATTTGGCAGTAGAGGTATTGGAAGAAGTATAGAATTAAATATACTTGTATTTTTCATAAGATGAAGTAATTCTAACCAGAAATACTCACTGTGAGCGTTTCAGATTTAAGAAATCAGCTGTCAGTAGAAATATCTACTTTATAGCTTCTGCAAAATTAGAGGATGTGGAGGTTCTTTTCCCCAGTGGATTTGTGCTGTAGTTGTGATATGAACTTCTCCTTCCGGTTAGATCTGTAGGGATGCACCTATTTGAATGAAGTTCTTATTCCTGTTCTGCTAGAAGGAATTCTTATTCTGTTAATGTATCACCATGTTCCTGCCCATTCTAGGCAGGAAAATAAAAGGGACCCTATTTTTTTTTTTAAGCTCTACAAAACCAGATGATAGAGAAACTCTGTGATGCTTGTGGGTTTTCAGATTGTTCCTGAGAGGTGATGTTCTACATGATGCCAGCACAGACACTTGTTCTGCTGCTGACAGAGCGGTGACAACTGGGATCAGTAGATCTGTCTGCAGACAGCAGTTTCATGCTTGGAAGATTATCTTTGTAGTGCATGGACAAGTAATCATTTGTACAGTACGTAGAGAAGTAGATCTGCTGGTAACCTGACACATAGTAAACAAACCCGAGCCCTGGAACCTTAAATATGTTGTTTTCTTCTTCAAAGTGCTGCAGGTACAGAATGGAGCTGTGTATAGTACTGAGCTTTTGTGCCTTCACTTGGGCACTGGGTCTCCCTCAGAGGTCATGTCTGGAGGATCAAGCTGATGTTGCTGCCCAATTAGAATGAATACATTTCTTATGTATTCAGCTGTCAGTTAAAATTACTTTATTTGACTGTCATAATTTTTTTTATATATTTTTTTCTTAATGAAAGATGAAATACAAAGATCAAAAGTACCACTGTAAAGGGAATTTATTTCAAAGCAAATATCAGTCATACAGGAGTTGCGGTACCAAACTGTAAGCATCTAACCTGCCTCTGAATTGGGATGTGAGCATGGCAGGGAGGGGATGGTCAAGCACTGGGGTTGGGTTATTCTGAATAACAGGCTGCAGTACAGGCAGTTCTGTGCTCTTCAGTTTCCATGGATAGGTAGGAGCCTGGGGGAGTTCAATAGGCTGCAGTAGCAGTGGTGTAACTGTGCTGCTCCAGCTGGTGGGAAACTTGGGCTCTGGCTGCTGCTGTGCTGCTGGAGCTGCTAGTCCTTTCATGTTATGGGGTTTCAAAGGGAAACTGCTTGTTCTGCATTCCTGCACAGATTGCCTCAAGTCACCCAGTATGCTCCTGTGTTTACAGTTCATGTTCACGCTTGTTTGATTTAAAACTATTTTAACATTTGACTATTCTTGATATTGTAGGAGACCTTAAATTTAGAACTGCTACTGGGATTAATAAGATTTATTGCTAAAATGTGTATGAAAGGGACAATGTTACATATGTAAGTGATTTGTTAATTTAATGGATAAGCTGTGCCATCCCGATCTCTAAAATACATCAGTTGCCGTAATACAAAACCATTTGCATGGCGATATCAAACTGCACTGTTGTCCAGAAGAAAGCAGTGATAGCTGGGAACAAGCAGCTTTTTCAGCCGGTTTTATTCTGGGTGCTGCATGAATTCAACACTTTGTAACAGTGGGTAAGTTTGCATTTTGGAAGTGAGTGTGGCTGCCAGTTTGCATGGCAGGGACTTGGGGTCGTTATTTTGTACAAGCATTTCTCAGGATGACAGTGACCTACTAAGCTGAACATGCAATTGGGGCATTTCTTCAGTGGGGTTGTTTCTGCTGTAGTCACCGAGCTTCTCGTTAAAAACTTGCTGCTGGAATGTTGTGCTTCTCAGTTCAGAGACACAAGGAAGATCCACACGAGTTTTGGAAACGTTTCTTGTCGTTATTTAACTTTACTATGTAACAAATGGCAGTAATTTCAATAGCCAAATCAATCTAGGTTAAAATACAGATCTTACTTCAAAATGCTGTGTGAGATGAGAGAGAGGCTTTTCAACCCTGAGTTGGACTCGAGAGGGCTACTGTTTTTCTTGGCTACTTTTTTTCTTTACTGTGCAGCTGCTGTAATTTATTTTAGCCTTAGAACTACATGGGAACAGCTTACCTCTATAGTTTATTGATTGCACTGTTCAGCTTGTAGCTACCCTGTTGTTCAGCAGGATGGTCTGTGAGGAGCAGTGCACTCAGGCCTCTCCATTAAAGCTGATTTGTGTAATGGAAATTATTGCTGTGCTAGAACTCCAATATTGTTTTCATGTTTCCAAAAATTTATCTGATATGGTAGAAATCTGTCTGCAAAACAGGAGAATATTGCAGAGATCAGCTGTTAATCAGAGTTAATCGGACTATTACGCATGCTCAGTGACTGTAGTTAATTGCCAGATGTGACTAGGATAAAGTCACATTTTGACAACCAGAAAAGGTTTTTCTTAGAAGAAATTTTGCGTTTGTTAAAGTATAAAACTTGCTAGGGCAATTTGAGCTAAATTTTTAAAAATACTTTAAAATATTGGTCAAAAATTGAGAAATAATGGGTGGGAGTCTAATGGAAAACATAATGCTGTATTTGTATTTTTTCCTTCACCTCATCTTAATGCTAAACCTCAGTGAAATTTCCTACATCAATTTTAAATGTCAACGTAGTTCTGGAAAACGCCCATCTGGAAGGAAATGGGTGCAGGTATTATGGTCTGCTTTTATAATGGCACTAAGTACAAGATTATACTTTGGCACACGTAAGGAAGATGTTGGTACTTGGAGTAACAGATAAATGATTTTGCAAACTTTGAAACCTACCCTGCCAGATAGACTTTTACACTGAGTTTTAAATATAAGCGCTAAAGTAGGCTTTTACATGAATAGCAGTTGTGTAGTAAATGAGCTAAAGCATTATTCCTGTTTGCCTTAGCTAAAATAGGATGAGTGGAAGTTGAAGATCATAGTTTTGCAGCGACGTAATGGAAGCCCTCATGGAGTTATTTGAATCACTGCTGTGAATGATCTGACGTGGTGAACACTTCCAGAGCAATTAAACAGGGGAAATGATGCGGTCTGGTTCTGGAAACTTCACAACAGCTTGTTGGATTTTGTTGTTGTTTTGTTTTCCTGAATAACTCTGCATACTTCAGGCAATATGGCAGAATAAACAAAACAAAACTTCTGATGTTGCCAAGTAAAGAGCCCAGTGGGTTACAAGGGGAGGTGGGGTGGGAACAGCAGTGTTTGTCAGTAGTATTGTTTTAAAACAATAGCACAAAAACTCAGATTTTTCTGTTCTTTTGAAAGAAGAGCAAATTAGAGAAAATACCCAAAGTCATTATGGGCATGCTGGGAGAAGGTTGTGGTAATTGGGGCAGCTGCTTCTTTTAAATGTAATCACAAGTCACAGCTAATGTACCATGAGTGGTGCAGTGTTTGTAAGGTGTAGGAACCCCTCCTGATAATTCATCTTGCACCCCTTTCTTGCACACGGCCATCAGCAGCGGTGCTGCGGGGCACATCCAGATGGGACAGCTGTATTATTTGGGCTGCTTTGCTTACAGCAAGGGCTCATGTCTAAACTGCTCTCAGTCACTCATCTCTCCAAGCAGAGCTGTCCCCAGCTGGTAAACGTGCTTGATGGCGTGCCCTCCCACTGCCACTGTCCAGGTAGCTGGGCTGTGGCTGAAATGGGTCCTTGGATGCTGCTGTTTGCAATAATGTTTTAAGGTGAATCTCAGTCATCTCAGCTTCGAAGAAGGATACTGTTGGTTGGAGCCAGGCTAGCTTCAACACTTTGGAAGATTGCAGGGTGTAAATGGGACCATCGTCGGTGTTGTCAGAAGTGACTAGATCGATGTAAATTGAGGAGAAGCTTTGGTGCTTCATACATTTTTAAAGCTAAATGGAGAGCAGGGTTAAACCTTGCAAGCTACATTATCTAGAATTCAAAACAGACACAAAGAGTTTTTCCACTTCTGGCTTTTGGCTCTCAGAGGCCGCCTTCAGAGTGAAAGGAGGTGATTTTCTGGTCTCTCCAAAAGCGGTCTGTAAGGGTGTCAGTAGTTTCTATGTGGGCTGGTGTATAGGGCAGAGGACCAAAACTCTCCATCTCAGTGGGTGAGTCATGCTCCAAGTTGGGATTTCTGTTTGAGCACCAACATCGTTTCCTTCTGACCAGAGCTGCACAGAAGTGGTATTTGTAGAGAGGCTTGAGACCTCCTTATGGAGGAGTATGTTGTTGAAGTGGGAAAATGCTGGCATTTTGCTAGCAGTGCTTACTGGAACCAATCTCTAATCTCACTGGTTGAAGGTGCAGAGATCTGGAGTGTCTTTGCTTTGTTAACATTTGATTGCTTCCTGCTGTTATTGTTGCTGTTCTTCTTGAATTCCTAAAAGCTGCTTGTTGGAACGGCTGCTGAAGCACACCTGCCTCTACCTGGCTCTGGTGGAGATGTCCCACTTAGAGCAGAGCCACCACTCAGCCTTCCTGGTTAGGCGGCTGTCCCTGTCCTGTCTCACAGTGACAATTATGGTCTTTCCTCATAGTTTGAACCAGCAGATGGCTTAATTAAATGTAATTTGAAACAAAACGTAACAAAGCCATTAAAAAAAAAAAATCTCCGAAGGAACATGAGAACTCAAGGAAATGAAACAGTTGTTGGCTATGTTTATGGAGCTTAGAGTTTGGAAAAATATTTTTGAGATGCAAAGAAATCTGTACATGATCAACTTTATGGGCTGGGAATGTAAATTTTGATAAGGCTGATTCAAGGTTTCTCTTTGCCTGTGGCTATTTCAGAACAGGGAGCAACAGTAAGGCTTTCCTTGCCATTTCTTGGAAAAGAAATATACCTTTTGTGGTTTTTTTTCTGAAGAGAGCAACTTGAAAAAAGAATATATATATATTTCAGTCAGCCATTGTAGAGTGAGTCTTGCTGTTTTAAGTGTTCCTTTTAGATGCCTGATTTGAGGCACTTTGGGGATGCTGATACTGCTGTACGGAAGGAGACTGTAGTCTAAATGTGTGAAACGTATCTGAAGAAAAAATCCTTCCAACTTGAACTATTCCATAATTCCATGAAAAAATAGAATTCTTCTGTTTTTTGAGGTCTTGACTTAGAAAGTAACTGTAATTACATTGAGATCTTCCACGTATGAGCCTCCCACGTCTATGGCAGAATATCCTGTAACACGGGCGGAGTGCTAGGAAGCATTTGCAGTTTTCCTTAAAACTCCCAACAAAAGAAACCTACTCTTATTGTAGTGATTTTCATGGGCTGAGGTTTTTTTTAGGTGAGGGTAAAGCTCAAATGAGCCGATTTCTGTTTGAGTAAAGGTGTGTTTAGGGTTGCTGAAGTCCTCGGAATTGGAACCGTGGCAGCTGCGGGGCTTTGTTCCTCGTGAATTCAGGGGAAGGTGGAGAATTACATTTGCAAAACCTAAATTGCTACTTAAAAAAAAAAAAAAGAAAGAAAAAAGGAAAAAGAAAAAACCTTCACCCTATTAATTATTGTTTTCTAATATGACAAGTGCCACGTTTAATCTTCAGTGTGAAGAATGATATACGCAGTTTGCAGTTTAATGCTAGCAAGCCTAAATGTAAGCTGCTAAGGGCTTTTAAAATCTCACTGATGTGGTCATGCGCTTTTAGGAGCAGACTGTCATATTTTAGAGTTCTTCTGCTGATAAACTTCAGCCAGAGTTACACACAGTGTGAGAGCTGTTCCCCAGTGGCAGCAATTAAATGTTATTTGGTATCAATCCGTTTCTAAATGCATACATTTTATAAACTCTGTAATTCTGGGTATCAGATATTTAAAAAAAAAAAAAAAAAGCCTGTCTCTCAAAGTCCCTTTGTATTTTATTCTGTAGTTTAATAAACCTTTTGTATATTGCCAAAAGGAAAAAATAACAATCACAGAAAAAAATTAAAATAGCAAATATTCTTTCCATGATAGTTTGGATAGGAAGATCTTGAAGTGGTGTAGCATTAAGGAGAGTAAATTGTTTTACCAACCACGGTCCCACTTGAGGTTTTGATTCGTTTTCATATCTTGTGGCAAAAAAAAAGTGTCCAAGCCTTGAAGTGTACAGAAAATAGAGTTATGCTATAGAAGTCCACTCATTTAACCAGCGGAGGCTTTTGTGATTCAGTGTCCTTTTTTTTGCCTTGTTTGTTAAGATTTAAACGTTCACGTAATGTGTTGTGACATAAATCTGTAATTTGATTTAAAAAATTCACAAACTTAGCGATGCTGAATTGTATTTTATGGCAGTGAATCCGTGCTGGGATTCATAAAGCACAAGTGATTAATGCGGGCTTGAACAGATACCCAAGAGGTTTTAGTCTGCTCGCTTACATGTTAAACGTCCTCTGTAAAAGCAGAGAATGGTTTAAACATTTCCCAGAAGTTATTCTAGAAACATCTCGGTTGTGAACCGAAGCCCTGCTCTCGACGAAGTGCTCACCTTCTCCTGCACTTAAAAATGAAGCTGTAAATCTGCGTGCCGAGGTAGGAAATGGGCTGCTGAGAGCTTCTGAATGTCTGCCTGCCTACGCTGAGCCTTAACAAGGACTTTTATGCCGGGATTCAGGATGTTTTTGATGGATGCAATGAACAGAATCACATAAGCCCTGGGTTATCTTTCGCTGCATAGCCTGATATTTAGTTATTTATTTTAAATTTGTTCTTTTTTTCCTCAGTTCTTAATAGATTTCATCACGTGACTAAAAATACTTTAAGTTCTGGGGAAGCACTCAATTTATCCAATCGGTTTCTCAAACTAAATTGAAATGTAAAAGACTCCTGTCCTCTGCTCCACTAACAGCTGGCTTAAGGAGCCCAAAACATTCAGTAGTGAACACAAGTTGGTGTGAATGTGGATAAGGCATTTATAAAGTAAAGCAGCGAGTGAGTCTTGTTCCTACCATGTAGGTGAATGAGTGACACTCCCCAGCAAAGCTGGCAACTGGAAGGGAGAAAGAAGCCATTCAGGGGCTGAACCCCCTCAGATGAAGGGACCAAGTTTGATTTATTTCTTTCAGATGCAGTTTTGATCTCAGGTGGTGATGAGAGCAATGGAGCCCCTGAGGTGGCTCAGAAATGCGACATGAATCAAGTGGAGGAATTCTTAGCGTGGAGACACGCTGGCTGCAGGCAGGGTCTGGAAATGTTTTTGCTGTGCTTTGTGCGTAGAAGAGCTCAGTATTACACTATTTTAAGTGCATCTATAATCCTGTCTATTAATTAACCTTATCTTAATTATTATCCAGTATAATCATCTGACCTAATTCCTCATGTGAAATTACCTTTTTTGTTGTTGTTGTCTTCTGGTATTTGTCAAAACTCTTCCGCTTCTCAACAACTTTTAAATATTACTTTGACATTTGTTTTTCTTCGCTTGCTAAAACTTCACAAAGCAGGTCGCTGGATGTTTCTCTTCTCACACAGTCGCAATTCTGCCCTTTAACATTTTCTTAATACTTCACTATTTGAATTTTAGGCTTCTGGCCAAGACAAGACAATAAATTGGTGGAAATATTTTGTTAAATTAAAAACAAATAGAAGCATCCATAGAATAGAAGCATCTATTCCAAAATAGAGGCATTTTTAAAAACAATTGTTCAATGACGTGCCATATCCAAGCAGGATTTTGGAGCATGCCCCTAAGGTGTTCGGTTTTTAGTATAGCTACAGTGTGGTGGGTTTTTTTTCCCTCTGTGGAAAAGATGCAGAGTTCACAAAGACTTTGCTTCAAGACAGGGAGGTCTTCCTCCACCAAACCTACCTTGTTTTCAATGCCTGTTTAGTATCGTGTACAGGTCTGGATTTGTAAAGGAAGCTTTTGGATATGTGGATCAAGGTGGTGTAATCCTGCTTTGCAGGACAAGGATTTGGGACATGAGTGTGAATTTTTGACCTTGCCGAATAAGAAGAGGCAGCATTAGACCCTACTCGGGACAGGTATAGTGTAGATGCAGTGGAAGCTTGCCCAGGAGATCCAGCTAGCAGCTCAGTTTAGAAGCATCCTGTAGTTCTTACAAGTAGCTTTTGGTAACTTTTCCTCAGTGTTGCACTGTCAGCAGAGCCCTACATTCCCCCAGCTGTTGCCATAGCTTGCAACCTTTTTCCCAGCCTGCAGCAGAGGACCCGCTGCAGACCTGTTTCCTATGGGCTTGTTCTCCAGAGTGAGGCCCTCAGTTTGATAGGAATTTGTTGGTTATGGGTTAAAGCTGAGAATCCTGGATTGGTATTTAAAGATAGCCAAATAGACACCATGCTTTTTTCTCATTCAGGATTCCCAGAGCAAAAGCTTTGAATTCCTGAGAGCAATCCACCAAAACAGCTTTCCTGAATTGTTACTGTCACTAAGAGCTAAAAGGTTTGATACTTTAATATACAGAAAAGTAGCTTTCATACTAGAAGTGTATTTTGTTATCCCTGTTGGAAATGCTTGTTTCATAAAACTTTACATTCATTTTGTCAGGCAGCAGTGTGGTTCTAGACAGGGAAGTGAGGTGCTGCCTGTTCTGTGCTGCTCTGACCCTGGGAGCAGTGCTGTGGCTGCAGGCAGTGGTGCTTTAGAAGGTTGCATGACTTCTAGGCTTTCCCTGCCATGGGGAAAAAGCTGGAAGAACGTGGGGTAGCTGTTAGGGCACTATTAACTATATATATATATATATATATAATTAACTATTTTAGTTAATATTGCCTTCATCTAACGAAACAAAGGCTTATTCTGGGAATTATTTCATCATTCCATGTTGTAGCCAAAGATTGCAGTGTACGTTGTATTTTACACCGCGTTCTGAAGCTACTACTTTAGAGACTACATCTTTGACTTGACCAAATGTTTGATTTGATTATTTTGCTTATTTCATTCTTGCTATTTTCTCAATATTGTAACTAAATTTATCCAGACTTTTTTTTTTACCCACCCTTCAGTATCATGCAGAGTGTTTGATATGTGTGAGGAAAAGGTCTTATACCAGAAGATAAGGAAGGTGATTGGAACATACTGGACAGTCTGTTTTCTCCCCCCACTCCTCCCCCTTCCCCCCCCCCCCCCCCTCCCCGAGCTCATGTCCCAGCAGCTTGCTGAGGGCCTGGTGCTGGTCACTGGTCTAGGGTTCCCAAGGAAAGCTATTAAGCTATTTTTGGAAGACCTCTTGGAGCAGTACATAGATAGCTGCTGGACTAATCAGAAAGGTTGATTTTTGTTGTTGTTGTTCTTTATTCCTTGCATTCTTGCCTGTGCTTGTGGAAATTAAGTTCTTACTGTGCTGAAAAATCAAAAACCTACAAGTAATGACTCACTCAAAACATGGCATTATTTTTGCAGCGTAGTTGTCTAACAAATCCTTCTTTTCTGAACGAAATCTGACCAGGATCTGTTTCCAGGGGGGAAAATCATTCCTAAAAGGGAGAGGGTGCTGCTGCTCGTACTGGGAGCAAGAGTTCTGTGGCAGGGTTGTGCTGGGGCTCGACGGGTGTCTGAGTTCCCACAGCAGCAGTGCTTCTCCCAGTTTGTAGAGCGGAAATGGTGGTGGTATTTTTCCCTTTCTTGTAGTTATTGCTATTTGTTTAATAATTCTAGAACTTCAAGGTAAGGTTATAAGTAGCGTATCAAACCAGACAGAACAACACATACAGAGTATTTGGGGTTGATAGGTTGTGGTACATTCAAATCTAAGCTCTGTCCGTTGTGATCTAAGTGCTTCATACTTTTTCACACAAAATCATTGTATAAAGTTTTTAAAACAGAGTGTTTTGACTTGAACAACTTCAAAGCTGCCTTCGTTCTGGAGAAGCTAATGAGAGAGAAACTTGGAATGAAATTAAAGCTAGAAATTGAATTGGATTTCAATAAAACAACTGCAGTGTTAAGATGGACTTATTCACGAGGAGAACAAAAGAAATGTCTCTCATGGCACTCTCTGAGGCTGGTGCTGGTACAGAACCGAAGTATCTTGAACCAGAGTGCTGGGCTCCCTCCTGAAGGGTGTTGACAGTCAAAGGGCACTTCATTATTTATTTGAATTTCTGAGACTCCACTTCAGATCCGTGTGACTGTTTCCTGAACATATTGCGATCTCTGAATGTGACAAGCAGATGCTTCTGATGGTTAAGCAAACAGTGTTTGTGAAAGACTTCTTTCTTATGAAATGGCAGACACATCCTGCAGGCAGCGATGTTTGTGCACTGCTATTTGCGAGTCATCTGTGCAGAACTACTCACTGGAAGGCCGTGTCAGTGGCAGAATGGAAATCCAAGCACTAGAAAGTGGTAGGAAATTAACACTAAGTCAAAACGGAAAGAAGAAATTCCCTAGAAGTGCTTTCTCAAATGCTTCATGTAAATACTGCTGCAGATTCCATAACTTGCTGCCCTTGCTGCCTGCCCTCGGATGCTGACCGTGTCCCACGTCGGAGCCAGGGCAAGTGAGAAGGGAAGGCTGTGCTTAGATATCAGTGTGTTCTGCTCAGAAGGAACAAGTTGTGTGAGGAGACAGCGCTTGTGGAAACCCTGAGCATTTTGAACATGTACTGCTTTCCATGAGAGTTGCGTGCAGCTATGAGGGAAATAAGGCTCAAGGAAAAAAATATGTTTCCTGTGTTTTCACTGTAGTTCCAGGAGATGGGAAGAAAAGAACAATGATGTGCTTTTCACACAATGAAAGAAGTGCTGATCTGCGTAACTAAACTGTACTGGTTCTTTAGGATCCTTCAGTTATCGCATCAATACTGAAAAAGTTGATTTAATGAAAAAATTCAATTTTTTTTTAACCTTTGAGAGCTGTGATGGTTTTTGCTAGCAATGAATTTAAAATAAAGACCTGTTAAGGTATTTCATACAAAAAGGACTCTTGTAATATTTGCAGTCATGAATGTGTTCTGTGGGACTTCCCTTGCTCTCGAAGTTGTCAGTGCAAGTAAATGTAACTCAGATTACATGTTGCAGTACAGGTTGTTTACATGTTCTCCAGTCTTGTGCATTCAGAAATTTTTATTAACTTTTTATTCCTTTACAGCAGTAAATATGCAGAAACAGCAGTTCTTCCTCTTGTGGAACACTGAAGATTCTTTTCAGTCCCGTTACCGCTTCATAAGACGTGTGTTAATCTGGTTTATGTAATTTGAATTCTCTTTTGTATTTTTCAGGTACAAGCCTTTCTTTCCATTTCAAGTATCATCACCTGATGAGTATGAAGATCGAGACCTCTGTATACAGGATTTACCACTGACAGAAGGTCGACTAAAAGTCACATTAATTGAATGTACAAGGTATCTATTGTGGTCTTTTGCTTATCTTTATTAAGCAAATACATATGCTTCTTAATCGTAGTAATTACAGCTGTAGGCCTGTACTGATTCAAGAAGTGTCATCTCCGGTGTAATGATTGAACTCCAGTTTAGAAATGTATTTTGAAAATAAAAATGTACAAATGAAAGTGGCTGCAAGTTTGAGGCACTTCTGCATTGTGTGCATACAAATGGATTTCTATTTCTTAGGAATTTAGCCTAGTTAGAGGCTCCTGTTTTCTTCTTGTTTGGCACATCGAATTATGGATCTCTTTCAGAACAGTATAAATGTTGTAATTATCCTATTGTATTGTGCTGTAAGCACAGGGGAATAATTGTTTCATTCAGTTTTACTTTGATGCAAATAACTTTCATGGGACATAACTTACTGCCTTTATCTTGAACAAAATAATGGAAATGAACAAAATCTATTTTCTTTCTTTAATGAGGAGAAAACTATTCTCTTTAAAACTGAACCAAGTGTGCAGGCTTCTTGTTTGTTTTTGTCAGACCTCTTAGTTCTTGGTTTGTGTTAGATCGTATCTTAGTAGTGCTTAGGCTTTGATCTATCCTTGTGCCATTCTGCTCCTTATGAACTAAACGCTGGTTTATGCTGATGTTATTTTTAACTCTTCATTAGTTATACTACCACATGAGTTCCATTTAACGTGCCTTTGTTTTTTTTTCCCTTAGCCTTGTACAACTATGTTGGAACTGTATTTGCTGTAATAATGTCTTTTATCAGTGCTACTTACCATTCAAAACAAGCTTATTTCTAGAGAGTGTTATACTTTGAAGGACTGTGTGGGGCACAGCAGTGGTCTTTAACACTTCTTTGGAAAGAATTGCTGCTTACCTGAGTTCCAAGCTTTGTGATATGTCCTCTATGAGCAAGCCAGTAATTCTAAATGATTTGGTACATTCCTTGGCTGTTAAGGGCCATTCCTCTTAACCCATACTGAGTAAGGGAACTTGATCTCTTTGCAGGCAGTCCTCAATTTCAGTCCTGTACTGTGCTCGTTTTTATTCTAATTGGATCCAAAATAACTACTTCTGAGCTCTGTGCAGTTGCTTTGGCTTTTGAAAGTCACTTTTAAGTACTTTGTCTTTCCTGAATATGAAATGCTGTGTAACACTGCCAGCATATCAGTAATGTTTTCTTTCTTTCCGTTACCTTCTAGAAGCCAGATTGCTCAGTTTGACATCATCATCTGACCTCTCAGTATTTTCAGCTGTCACAGATGCTTATCAGATGGCAGAGAGAGGATGCAGTTGCTGGCTTGTCAGGCCTTTTAAGCTTCAGGTCTGATTTAATCTAACTCTTTTATGCTTCTTGGAATTTCTAGACACACGCTTGAGCAGACACAGCTCAATCTAGACGTCTGTCTTTTGGAAGATCTGAGGAATTACTACAGGACCAAGTGTCCATCCTTTTTAGAAATTAAACTTCTACAGCTGAGGTCTGTAGAATACTCCTGGAAGCTTATCTTTTCCTTACTTTGTACCTGAAGATATTTGTGAGTTAGAAGCTGAGAAGCATGTACAAGATTTTGGTAGTAAAGGAAGAAACACAAAGTGTGCATAAAAGTAGTGGTCAGAATTTCCTTTTTACATAATCACTGTGTGAAAGTTGTCTGGGACTGTAAGGGTAGGGTTCTTTTGCCAAGCAGCACTGTATGCAAGCACACAAAGGGTTTTTTCCCTGTCTGCCACTGGGACCTTGGCTCATTTTGGGGGATTTTTGCCTTGAGAGACTTAAAGTGAGCATTGTACCTTGCTACTGACCAGTGTTTGCTTTTCCCTGACCTCAGTTCTTCAGGTAAAGGTGCTTTCAGGTCACTGAATCTCCAAGAGCACCTTCTGTCACAGGCAGCCTGCCCCAGGGGGCCTGTAGTACAGGTTCCATATGAATGAGCTCATAGAAGCCTAGTCATTGTTTGCTAGTGAGAACTTCTAAACTGTGGGGTTTACCTGAGAGTTTTTGGTCTTGACAGTCTTCCTGCTTCCAGAAGTAGATCACCCTGACTTCTGTATTTTTTTTTTTTTTTTCAATTCTTTTGCTCAATGCCTCAGAAAGCTTTTATATTCTTTCTCCATATAGTCCATATAGTAACTGTGGCAAAGATGAACAGAAGGTTTATGTCAACTGTTGCGTGGAGGAGTAGTGGTCAGTTTCTGTTCTCACGTTTAACAATTAAATCTTGAACAACAGTGGTGACACTGTAGTGATGACACAATTTGCACACTTCCGTTATTAGACGTGTCTCTCTTAATTTTGTTTTTCTTCACATAACCAAATACTTGAAATTAGAAAAGTGCAAAAAGT
The DNA here is from genome assembly GCA_030625065.1 of Alectoris magna. NCBI lineage: Eukaryota > Metazoa > Chordata > Aves > Galliformes > Phasianidae > Alectoris > Alectoris magna. Next base: position 17,192,562 of record CM060566.1, on the reverse strand, counting down.
TTGTTATTTTAAATACTTTTTTCTGCATTTTAATGCAAAATTAATGAAAGAATGGCCTCAATTGGCATAAATAAGAAATACAGTTTTTGCCTGATCTGCTGAAAACATGTTTTTGTGGTTGCAGTACATTTATTCTCATTAACTTTCAGAACTCATTCACTGCACGAACATTATCAGCAGGTAAAAACCTTTTGCATCCTGACAGCAAAGGTCCTTCTATGAAAGAGAAAACAAATCAGATCAACAATTGCAATATTTTAGGGAAAGGGAAGGACAAAGTGAGAGCTACAAACGTTGTATCAGAACATCCTTCTTATACAGACTCACAATTCTTGTGTCTGTGAGGTATAGATATCAGTTCAATATGCAGCTGTTTTGAATGTGTTGTGGCAGCCTTCATTTTTTTTTTTATGTGGTTGCATTAAAGAACACAGTACCTCTGCATGCTAGTAGAGATGTTATTCAAACAAAAACTTCCTTAATGTCATAGCAGTTAACATTTCCCCTTTGTCTTCCTGAATATGGAAATTGGATTCCAAACTCCAGTGTGAAGCATCCGTGGACAGTACTACTCATTAGAGATGAAGGAAGTATTTTGCCTACCTGAGATGCATTTCTTCAAGTGGGGTGTTGGTAGCCTAATGTCACCTCTGACCCCTGCCTGTCTCCTCTGAAGTTTGGTGACCAGAAAATGAAATGTGTGCAACCAGTGACCAGCTATGGAAAAACTTGAATGAAGTGGCTGGTAGCAATGAGAGACTCATTGTGGTGTAGGCACAGAAGAAAAAGTGTGTTAGTTAAAAGCAGCTACTAAAAACAGAACAGAGCAGCCACAGAGGGTTGCGGGGGATGGCTTAAAAATAAGCAAAAAAAGATGGGAGTTGGTCTGTCTAAGTAACCTTGAACAAACTTAGTCTTGTCCAGACATAATACCTAACCAGTTTGGTCTGAGACAAGATTTCTTTTTATTGTAATTGATCCAGTATTGTCTAGATAAGCACATAAGTCCTGAAGGTCAGTCTGGAATTAGGGCTGACATCTGCTCTTTGCAGTGTTTCAGTAGAGAGTGGGCAAGTGTGCAAACTTCACATCTGAGGCTGGCATTAAGGATGCAGGGACTAACACTGAGCCACGAACATCTGACACTTTGTACAGCAGTTGTGCTGGGTACTAGCCCAGGTGCAAGTGTGAAAGTTGAGCAACAGTAAGGATCTTCACCTATCACTTTGCCCACACATTCACTTACTTCTCAGCGGTTAAACATATGCTTTGTAGAGATACCTACAAAAGGAATACTTAATTCCCTTTGCTGCGATGCAGGCTGGAGAGCTGCTGTAGACAGAGATGCTTTACCTTGGGATTTGTTCAATTTCACCAATTCTAGTTGTTGGTTACGTTTGCTTTCAATTACTTTACTTAATTATCAAAATGTTAACACATTTCCACACCTGGAAGTCTGTGCACTTTTTAATCATGAATGTTTAACCTAGAAACGTTATTTAAGAGCATGAACAGAGAACTGATGTGATTTTTTTCTAACAGCTTTTGTCTCCATCATCTAAAGACTTGTGTAAAATAAATAAATGTATCTCAATCACAAATAAGATACTTTGGCTGAAGTAGAACCTGATATAGAAAAATAGCTCTCTTGAAAGAATATAATTTGTTTGAGGTTTTTATTCCAAAATATTTATCCACTTCCAGCTACTGTGAGATAAACTGCGTACACGTTGAGTGCTCTTATGAATCCTAAAAGCCACTGTTTGTTTCTTTTCCCATTCTGTAGTACCGGTATCCAACTGAAAGGCTTTGTAGCCTTCTGGAATAGAATATGATGCATAAATAACCTTTTCTGCTTGTTATGAGTGTATCAAAAGGATTACAGATAGGAGAGGATCCTAGTTCAACGAAATAGTCACAAATAAACAGTGACTTTAGTAGTGCAGTAACGCTTCCAAACCAAGAAAAGCTGTTGTGTGCTGTAAGTTTAGGACTCAAATTGCTGTTTTGTAGCTGTTACTGCTATGTTTATTGATAAGTTGTTATTGTTTAGGGAAGTCCTCATCTTCCAACGGAACATTCAACAAAGCAAACAAACAGAAGTCCTAGCGAAAAATTTTGAAATGATTTGTGGTACTGGTAGAATTCTTCCACTAGAGGGTAGCAGTGCCTTTCCTTTTGTGAATTGCTTATGATGTGGGCTTGTGTTTGTGCACGTTGAGAACAGTGTATAAGGGGAATGGATAAAGAAAGACCAGGGACTTTAGCGTAATATCTGGGATATGTAATAGTGTTACAATTCTTATTATAGGCTTTTCTGTTTCAGGTTATTTATATTTGGATCCTATGAAAAGGAAACAAATGTTCATTGCACAATGGAGCTGAGCAGTAGTGTTTGGGAAGAAAAATCAAGGAGTTCTATTAAAACGGTAAAGCGGATATAATCTTTGTCTGTTGCAGTATGTCTTATGGTCCTACACTGTCTAGACAGAGTGTGCCTTTCTGGGCAGTCAAATGGGTGATTTAGCAGGAAGAAAACCCTACAAACATAATGTTACTTTCTCTTTAATTCCAAGTTTTTTGACTGTCAAGTTTATGTGTACAAGTAACGTCATGCTCAGTTATCACAATTGTGCTTGAAAATGTACCTGATTTGCATACATTAATTATCGACTGTTATCTGCATTAAAGCAAACAGTTTAAAATGTGCATTTGTAGACCTGTTACGTTTGGGTGAGGCAATGTTTAGAAAACAGTGAATGAGGTTCACCTGTCTTTCACTGGGCAGTAGTGTATTCCTTTCTGACGTGAGTACTGAAGACAGGTTCTCAAAGGGTAACTCATGACCAATTCCTTCCTTTTGCCTACGTTTTAACAAAATGTGGAGGGAATTCCTATGTATCTCTAACTTTTTCTAGAGCATGTGAATCCTACCATGTCTGCTGAAGAAAAATACTTTTAAAACTGTCTGCAAATATAGGACATAGTAGAATTAGTGGTATTGTGAGTTCATGTTTTTCGCCATGCTTGATGAGTTCAGCAGCACACAGCCTACAAAATACACTTCTCTTGTTTATGTGGGAGGAAGAATGTTGCTTCTTCCAAACAAGAGGTGCAGTGTATGAGAGCCTTAACATTTCACATCAGTGATATTGTAGTAGTTATCAAATTGAAGATATGCTGAACAGTATACGTACTGTACCTATTGAAAAGAACAGAAGCTTTACAAATACTTCATCTTAACAACTGGCTTCATAAAAAGAAATCACTGGAATGAAAATCAGTGTTATGCATTTTACCCTCTACTGTCTGCGTTCAGCTCTCTTAAGCTCTGTGCTCCTATTATATTTTACTGCAGTTCTGGAGATCAGCACTGTTTTCTGGCTGGAACATCTCATTCAATCTCTGTGATTAAATTCCAATATTTGTTGCTTTGAAAACTCCTTGTGACAACGATTGTGAAACTTGTTCTCAGCTTACTTATACTGTTATCCCTAAAAGAGTATATGACTGAGCATCAGAAAGACAATTGCTTCCCATTGTCTTAGCGGCTGTATTCTCAGTCAAGTGAGAAATGTGAGTGGGTGACCAGAGGTTCACTGTAGGTCCTTTAGCCATCTTAAGCAATTGGTTGCAAGCACCTTTCTGAGCACAGCATGCAGGAGGTGGGCAGGGAAGGCACAAGCAGGGAGGGAGCCGGTAGTTGGCATGTGGGCAGAGAAACTTCTGAGGAAGTTTTAAGAGCCTGGCTTGGCAGCCAAACATCATGGAAGACAGCGGTGCCTCCTAGAGTTATCTCCATCCATACCAGCTCCTGGCACTGTGAGGGCTGTTTGACTGCGAATTAGCTGTGTTAGCTCCCTGAGCTCACTTGCTGCATGTTAGCATCTGTGCCGGTGTGATTTCAGAACATGTTCTTTACTCTCATGTTAGCAGGCAATGTAGCACTGGTGTGTTTGTGACAGCAGATGGCAGTAGAACTAAACCGGTGGTGGGTGGAAAGGCGTGGTTCCTGTTTAAAACCGCAGAAAAGTACTTGGGCTCACGTTCTCTTTGAGCGCCTGAAATGAAATGGCAGGTTTTCAAGTTTTCCATCCTTCAGAACTATGACCTGAGATGTAAGGAAGTTTGAGTAGCTGCGTTCCTGTCCTCTGCAGTCCCATCACTGCCAGATGAGAGCAGCGGCTCTTTGGTGTGAGCTGCTGGATCTGTAGCTGAGCTGTCAGTGTGGGGAACTCATTGTGCTCAGCCTCCTTGAATTTTATGCTACTGAAGAGGTAAACTAACTTTTGGGTTCTGGTTCTAAAGATCTTGATTATGGTTGAATACTGAAACTAAAAGCACCTTGCAAAGCCACTTTGCTATGCAACTTCAATTAATCATGGCTAGTACAATCATGGGGGTCTCTTTTCCTTAGAAAAATCAGTTCAAATATGTAAGTTAAGTTAAAAAAAATTAGGAGACCTTGCTGGGAAGCAAGAGAATTGCCAAGTCCCTCAACAGAATTAGAGACGTTGCAAACATGCTTAGGTTTGGAACTTGCTTTTCTGAGAAATGGCAACTGTGTGAAGTCTTTCTCATATTAAATCCTTCTTTTAAATGACTGTGTGTGCAATAATTAATTGAGATGCAGTTGTTAGAATGAATATCAGAAAATATGGAGGAGAAATGACAGACTAAGTTGAAGTGAAAAATAGTTCAGTAGATTCTGATTTAAGTGTCTGTTTTGTTGTAGTATCATGTAGACATGAGAGTACATCCACTGAGGCAAACAGTGTTCTATAAAGGTCCTGAGGAAAATTCTCCTAACTTTCTGTACTTATTGGCGTTTTCATTCTTTTTATTATACTAGCAGTAGTGATAAAAGATTAGACAGGTTTAATACTTCATAATTAACTTGGCGAGACTTTGATCTGATCCATTATTTATGGGATATTAGCAGATGTCAGAATTGGTTTTGAAAAAAAAAAAGTGCTGTGTTAGTGAACATATCTGGATGATTACTGAAGTATCTGTTGTAATTCAAAGATGTTTCTTGCTTCTAAGCTATTTATCAAATCAGTCTGAAATGCCATTGAAACTTCACAGAAATGATTTGGCACATTCCCGTATGACATGTAAACATTCTTAAATACCTTAATTAATAGTGTTGCTGCTGGAATTAACTTTAATCACTGCATGGCTATGGGAAAATTATTTATGGATAGGATATAGTCATTTGGCAGCATTAGCAACATTGGATTATTAGACAGGTGTTCCACAGCTAAAATTGTACTTGCATCTAAATACTAGCCAGCACTTACAGACTGGGGGAAAAAGTGAATGGTTTTTATTGTTTGTGACAATGTAGAGTAATAGAGGGAAGGTTCTGAACTACAAGATGAAATGTATCTGTTCTATGGGTTGTTGGGGGGGGGTTTCTGTGTTGTTTTTGTAATAGGAATTTGGAAGTATAAGATAATTGCTGTTGATCATGAAATAATGAAGTTAGATAATCAAAGACAGATATGAGGGAATGTGTCTTAAATTCTGGTTTCAAAGTAATAGGCTCCTTCAGGTTGTGCTGCAGGAACATCCATACCTTTTGTCTTCCTAAAGGTAGTAAGTATAGATGGGAGGGTACTTTGATTGGGGTTTTACCTGTTTTTTTTTTTTAATAATCTTTTTTCAAATCCCACTTGCACTTTTCTCTGTACATTCAGAGGTCAACACCGAAGGAACTGAGGGGTATGGCCAATGCCATCTGCCTCAGTACATTCTGAGTTTGTGCGTGTCCACACACACGTACGGAGGCCACGATCGTCGTTGTTTGTGGGAGGTGATTCTGGCAGCTATGGGCTTCTACATGTAAATACAGGGGTAACTTCTGAAATTGCTTTAGGCAGGCTGGTTGGTACATTTTAATAAAAATAAAGGGATAAAAACAAAGATATTTCTCAGCCTTTCATAAAACCAAACTTGCTTTATCAGGGATTACGGGGAACTAAAGGTATTCTGGTAGTGACATATAAATATAAAATGAGCAATAATGTAAATTAAATTCAGCACCTTCTGAAATGAGTTGCCTGAGGATACTCAACAATAATGTCAGAATTTGAAGCAACTGTGAAACGTTAATTTGTAAATACCCAGAATTAAATGCCTCACAGTTGGCATTTCGGTCTGCTTGTTTAACAGTCTGCCATTTCAGCATTTAATCCTATCAAAAGAAAGGAGGAGGATTAAAGCAAGGGAAGCTTTTTCAAAATGTCACTTTTTATGAAAATTCATGATCTTGTAAAATTTGATAATATTTGTAAATACAATGGGGAATAGTTCTGAGATTTGTGCCTTACATAATGTTCTGTAATCCGTCTTTCAAATAAACTTGAAGGCCATCAGGATTTTTTTTTTTCTGGCTCACCCAAAACATTTAAGCTTTTTTGACTGGAGGCCTCAGAGCCTTTCTGCTTCTCTGTGATTTAATGAGACCTTCTGTTGAAATGCACCTTAGTGCTTTGCTTTGCAGAGACTTGCATATGAACTTTAAAACAAAAGCAAACAGAATCACTTTTCTTTTTTCTTTTTTTTTGGGGGGGGGGGGGGTGGGATTCAGTTGGTCCAGAACAGGGCACTACTGCCATAGTCACAGTGTGACCTCATACTGCCTGCTTATATAAAAATAAATAAAAATCATTCAGGAGATACACGCCGTGTTCTTGGGCATGCATACCCTCATTGAAAAGCAGAGTGCTCTGCAGCTTGCTGCAGGAGGCAGTGTGAAATGCATCAGCTGCATCCACGTCTCTAACATTCTATATGTGCACCTTCTTTGTCCCTATGGCCGTGCTTGAAATTGTGAGCTTTCCTGGTTTTCCTCAGAGCACTTGGAGTTCTGCGGTGGGTTCTGATAGCCTGCTATGAGCCTGACTTTTTGGCTTTCACATTTAAAATATCAGGAAAAAGGATTACAAAGTAAAACAAAGTGCTGACCTCCTTCCAGATTATTACAGAATGTACATAAAACTTTGAGCTTCATCAGGGATTAGTTCTTCTGTTCTTTCAGTGCTTAGTGCTGACCTGATAAGCGGCATTCATTTTAGCATTTAATGTTCATTTTCACTTTTTCCTTAGAGGTTACTCATACAATTACAATCTCTAGTACATATTCTCTGTGTTAATTTTTACTTGCCTATCTTCTATATCCTTTAGATAGTACCTGGTTAGAGTAGAAAGTGTAAGCTTTTCTTATCACACAACTTCACATTTAAAATAAACAATTACGAAGGAAGTGCAGCTTGATCTTTTTTCATTAAGAACGCTTTCGAAATACAAGCCAGGCACCATGCTGTAGTGCATCACTGATGCTCTGTGCTGAATTATTTTTTTTATTCTTCTCACCTGCTTTAAATATTGGATGCCGGAAGGAGTTTTAAGTAGGGTTTGCAGCAGCTGTGTTTCTCGTTTGCAAAGAAGTTGATTTACAGTGATAGCCGTTCTTGCTAAATAAATAGATGACTGATGCATGAGAGCTAACTTTGTTTGTGTAAACAGTGTGGCCTATTGTAAGAGAGATAACAGTGTTTCATTGACCAGAGTAAGCAAATTGGTTTCTGGGCAATTTAGTATATTTTGGGGAATGACTTTCTAAACTATGTAGTTATGTCCTGTTGCGAAGTTCTGCAGCCAGGGAGCCAGCAGCTGTGCTGGCGGCTGCTGCTCGTGGCTGCAGCGAAGGGGGAGGAATGGGGGTGGCAGGTTCAGGGCTCTCCTCCTTTCGAAATGCTCTTTTGTGAGTGAATCATCTGTGCAAGTTCTTCTTCCTGAGGGTCATAATCTCCAAAAGTAGGTGTTTGGCTTTGGGGTGTGGTGGCTGTTATTTTGGATAGGTGGCTTCCAAACTCTAGAAGTCTGATATGCATTTATTTTTTTTTGAAAGTCAGACCTCTTACTGGCATCACATTCATCCCAGGGTGTTCTTTGTCACTTTGGTATATTCAGACTTAATTCTTTTCCTCTGAAACACATGGGGGGAAAAAAAAGACTTTATTGACTTAAATACAATTATCATATGGAGTTTCTTTTACCAGCTGACAGAGTGACCAAGTGTTTCATATCCAACACATCATAAACTGAGAGACATAATATTGAAACTTTATCAATTTAAAATGTGACAATTTGTGTGAAGTTGATCTCTCAAGCAATTTTTTGCCTGTCAGGATTCATGGAAATGATTCATAGGACTGAGTCTTTAATTTGGAGAGTCTCTAAATTACAGTAGGGATCTGACTATCCATCAGTAACAATTGAAGTGTTAGACATAGGCTAGTCTCGTTGGTGGGTATGTGACTTGAGGCTGTACTTCTGCTCATCTACTTTGGCCTAAGTGTTGTACACTTAGAAGGGTGATGTGCATAAGCACAGCTGTTTATGTTTCAAGTAGTGATGAGCATCAATCTCTTCTCTGGTTCTCTGTACAATTCAGATTTCTTACCTAGTAATGGCCCTGCACATCTGTGTTCCTGTCTGGATTTCGGCAGCTACCCTTCTGTTCTAATGAGTTTTTGAGAGTACGTATTAACATGTCTACTAACGAGTACTTTAAGTACAAAATCTCAGTACTTCGGTCTGATTCTCACTGCTGTTGTAGTTGGTGTAAATACAAAAATTACCTTAGATTAAATGAGTATAATCAGGCTAAATGCCAGGAAGAAGTTTGAATGAAGGTTTTGGAAAATATCCTTATTTAATTAATTATATATAGTACAATATTTTCAGAATTAAAGATTTAACTAGAGAACCTACTGTTCTTTAATATAGGTACTTGATGTCCTTCCACAGAAGGAAAATGAATGTTCATACCTCAAAGACAGTTGATATGTAGCGGTCTGAAATTGTGGTTAAAATGTCAAAATACAGGGCTATAAACTGCTGAATGACTGCAAAGAAAGCCTTTAATTTTGTGGGTGGAATTCCTTGTTCTGAGCACAGTCTTATGTCGTGTTGCTATCTTTATGAAGTCAAATGAGTTAAGTAGTTCAAATTCTTGGACTCGAGGTGCTGTGTTGTTACATGGGTTGTGTCTCACCTTTCTGGAATGCTGTAATTATTTCTCTGAACATTATCTCAAATTGACTATTCTTTTTTTGTTGTTGTTCTTTTTCCCTCTAATCACAAGCCAAAGCAGAAATTAGATGCTTGTCTCTTGGTGTTAAGTCTTTTACAGGTCTTTGCAGGGTTTTGCTCAGCAGCTGGAGGTCGCACATTGAATGAGGATGGTGTTTGGAGTACATGATGCTGTTACTGTTCTCTTTAGTTACAATACTGTGAATACTGTGGGTGTTTTCTGTCATTGATTCTATGATTCTTAGAATTGCTCAGGTTGGAAAAGACCTTAAAGATCATCAAATCCAACTGCAACCTAACCATACTACCCTAAAAATAACAGGAGAAATCTGCTTTTGAGGGCAAAAGTGCCTGCTTTGATTAATAGTACAGAAGTGGTTCTTCTCCCTTTCACTTAAGGATTACTATTTTTAAAACAGTTTTGGGAACGGGGGAGAAAAAAGCATAAGCAGGCATTTGGTAATGCAGATGTGGTGTGTGTTCTCCAAAGGCTCTGTAACTATGGCAGACAGAAATGAGAAAATAATATGGGCGGGCAGCATAGAAGTTGCCCTACAAAAGCCTTGAGGATCAAAATTGCAATTGCTGCTTCCCATCACGCAACTAAAATGACTAAAAGGTCATTCCAGTGTACGAAGGTTAGATAGAGCAGCCCGATACTCTGCAAAGGACACCTATGCATCGGAAGTAATCAGAAGTGAGTCATTGTTTAAAAAATGGAGCATTTCCCTTAATGCAGGCTATTAAAAGGCTGGCTCCATTAAATTTTAGGTAAGATAAATAGACTCTTTGAACTATGATGTCTTTACTAATATCTTAACCAAAAGTCAGTATCTTCAGATCTTTACTAACGTCATCTGTTTCCATTTTTAGGTGCTTAGCTTGGAACAAATATAATGTCTGCACACCCTCAGATCCATTTGATGTTAATTGAAGCTATATATTTTCTTTAGCTGAAGGAAGAAAACAACCCCCCAAAAAAGCCTCTAGAAATCTGAGGCTGGATATCCAGAAAGCTTGAACTTGTAATTGTTTTTAGATACAAACCAGTTTTTCATATCTGAATATAAATATATATATGCAAATTTTGTATACACATAATTTTAACATATATATGTATATGTACATGCATGTAACGTATGTAGAAGTGTGTGTGTATATATACATCAAATCAAAAGTCTCAGTTGTTCTTCAGTTAAATTTTCATGATGATCTTCTGGATAGCAAATTGACCACATGTTTAAAAATGTAGGTTGTTACAGTTATAATAACTTGACTCATGAGACATTGGCCTGGACTTATCTGGGACTCATTTAAACTTACAGCTCTAATCTTGTAGAAGAGAGTCAAGAAATGCAGATGATGGTTAGCAGAGCAATTGAAGAAATTTGGTTCTGGGTTCGCGGGTAGTTAAATCATACATCTGTGGGAGTAAAGCAAAAACAGGCTGTACAGCAGCTTGTAAACTCAAAATACTTATATAACTAGGAATTATGTCCTAAGTAAGCTTAGGAATACAGTGTTCACAACTTCCTAACACAGCCAAGCATTGTAATCTTCTCTGGCCTCCCCTTAAAATTGATGATTTCCATTGGTCTCAAAGATGATGGACATTTGTGGATAAGTAGAAACAGAAATGCACATACACAGTAAGAGTTCAGTAGTGGAATAAGTTACCTGTGTAACAAGCAACTTAGTAAAACTATAAATTAATGTTCAGTCACTCGGTGCTTCTGTGAAACGTAGAGTCAACTTTAATTTGAGCTATGTAACCTGTTCTTAGGGGGTATGAGATGAACCCTGTGGAAGGGATGTTAATAGATGATGTATAATGTTCTTTTACTCAGAAGTTTGAATTTGAAACCTGGCTATAGACCATAAATGAAGCTGGCCACAAGCAGCAGAGCATGGTGGGGTTTAGCTTTGGCTGGCTGCAGTGCAGGTTGGGTAGGAGGAGCCCTTTTTGATGCAAATCACAGTTAAGGGAGCAGAGGCCATGGGAAACTCAGCCTCTAAGCACACACCTGATCAGAGATAAAAAAGCAAATGCAGACATGTGCTTTAAATAACTTTCAGATTGCAGATTCCATGCTGGCGGTTTTCTGCTGCTATCTCTTGGTTTTTCAGCTCATTGAAGAGACAAAGAATTTATATTGTTGCCATCTTGCTGAGGTTTATTTGTTAAAGGTTAACCAGATTTTTCCCTTCTTTTTCATGAATAGCATAGTAAATTATGGAAGTGCAGTGGAGGCATGGGTAAAACTTGGTCCTGTGGGGTGGCAGTAAGGTAAGCTGCTTGCCCATGGATTTAGATCATGCAGTGAGGTTGATACTAAAGTCCTCTACTGTAAAGATTGTAGAAAGAAAGCAGTTTACAGATCAGCATGGGAGAAAGAACTTGGAGTGCTCCAGCTGTGTGTGGTAAGTAGTTGAGGGGGTGGAAAAAAAGCACTGTGGTCAAGAGGGAATAGATCTTATATGTGTAACTCAAATCCCACAAAATTGCTCAGAATGCAAAAGGAGCAGGTAGTGATGATGTGCGGGTGAATGTATTCTTCTGTCTAGGTGACCTTGCTTCATGTGAAGTCTGAAACAAAGCAGTTACATTTGCTCTGGAAGTCCTTTATTGTGTGTTTGAGCTGTTGCATTACTGTGAAGGAGTGAAGCCCAGTGCTTGAGTTCCCTTAGCTTTGCTGTCCTGCTTAAAAGCACAAAAGAGTAAGGCAGAGCTAAGAGTTTTTGTTGATTGTTGGCAGTTTAAGAGTGACGTAATGTATGGTGTGAAAAAGCAAGAGTTCAGGCACAGTTTTGACCTGAGGAAAATTCTGTGCTAGAGTAATAGGGTAGGATGTGTTGGGAGTAATATACTACACTGTATGTTCAGCTGGGGGGGGGGGGGGCTTTAGAGTGCAGTTAAAGAGCCCAGTTGGCTAAGCAGTCTTGTCAGTCAGCAAAAATAAATGGCTCAGGAAAACCCTTAGACAGAATTTCTTCGAAATTTTCCAGTAAGGAAAATACCCGAGGTACTAGGGAGCTCTCTAAGCAGTACTTAGGGATGTAATATCTGTTAATTATTAAAAGAAAGCGGGTGCAGTATTAAGGGAGAGCAAATAATACCTATTAATGTGGTGCAGGAGACCAGGTGTGATGATAAATAGCTGCATAAACAGACCAAAGGACATCTAACAAGGATAAAACCACCACCAAAGTCATAGCAGTAATAAGGTCATGGGAGTACAGCAGCTGTAAATATTTGGCTAGTGTGGAATCTTTTAATGTGCCTAGTTAATGTACATATTATCTATGGGTTATAGAAACACAGAGGTACTTGTAATTGTACTATCAAGAACATTAAACAGCAGATATACTGACTATAGCAATTATATATGTAACTGCCTGAAATAGAGCCAATTTTTCTGCTATAGTCAGTATTTCTGCTGTTTAATATATACATATGTATAAAATATTAATATATAAATAGTTCTAAACAAGAGTGAAATCTGGCTGAACAGTGTGTCTGGTTATTAGAGACTAGAGCCAAGGTAATGTGGAGTAGAAGAGACCTCAAGAAGGTAACCTGGTCTTCCCGGGTCACAGCAGGGCTATTGAATTCATTTAGACTACTTTAGACTAAACCTCTCTTTTTACTTGAGACCAGTCTTGGAGCGTTTCTGTACTAATAGACTCAGAGTAATATTTCCTTGTGTTCCAGATAGTCAAGGCAGGAGGCAGTTCTAGCCTAAAAACTCTTAGCAAACCAGAGGAAATAATAAATATATGATGTTCTTGTTTATTTCATCTCCGCAGTCTGGCTACAGGGGATGTTTGGTCAAAGCATGGGAGAATCTATGATGGATTTTCATTCCTTGCAGACAATATCTGAACAAAGAATATTTTTTAACAACTTTATTTTTGCCTGCTTTGATAAATGTTTCTACATCCACAATAGTTTTGAAGCTTGAAGAATCTGAAATAATGTTTTCTGAAAATATGTTTGTAATAACGAGGAATGAACTGTTGGCTGCTGTTGTGAGCAAGGATGGTGAGATCATTGCCAGCTGATCTGTAGAAGTGCATTGGGAACCACAATCTTGGCTACGTATGATTGAAGTAACCAAGGCGTGTAATTAATTCCTGAACTTAAAGCTGCTAGGAGGAAACAAATTTGTAAAAGGTCACTAAAGCAGTATTCTCTTAGGTCTAATAAACTGAAGTAAGTAAACCATACTTACCATAAAGTAAAGAACGTGTTTCTAGCTAGGATCACGCAATTTGCTTTTTACAGAGGTTAGTTTCATTTTGGATTTTGTTTGGACAGCTGGGACTGGAAACCTGTGGATGCACTGGAAGAGGTCTGAATACGTTCTCTTTTGCGAGTTTGAAAAGTGTATGTTCAAAAAGATCTGTTGATATCGCCAAACTGCCAACCCAACATATGCAAAATGCTGTTTCCAGTTCAACTCAGAAGTATGCTCTTCTCTGAAAATGGCAAATAAATTATTCTGCTGAAAATTATTTATTTATTTGAGTCCATTTTGGTGTTTGTGTGACTTAGCAGTGTAGAATTCTTTCAGTTTAAATTATCTTCTGGGACTCTTCTTCCAATGGTATTCAAGTATGTAAAGCGAAAGTCTCTTTTCAAACTTGTAGAGTTCATGAAGAAGGGCAAGCTGTACGTGATGAAAACACATGTTTATTCATTAGGATTTTCTGACAGCGAAGACTAGCAGACTTATAAGTTGAAAATTAAAGAAGAAGGAAAAAAAAAAGCACCACACTGACAAGTTTATCTTCCCAAATTCTCACACACAAAAAAGATTTCTTTATGCCTTTCTCTGTCATACTAGATGGCAGTGTTTGCATGATAGTCATTACTGAAGTATAACGTGCATAAATAGATATTTAAAAATGTAAGTCTGAGGTATGGCTTTTTAAGTAGTTTGTGTAAATAGTTTTAATAACTAGAGGTCTGCAGCAGAGAAGCTATGGGAGTTTGCCATGTACCTCACATGTGGACATGCAGACAGCAGTTCTCTTTATTTTTTCTCTCTGTTTTAATTTCCCTCCACTCTGTAGATGTGGTGGTTTTACCCTTCCCCACCCCCAATATATGACTAAAAATAATTTCCTGATTACATTTTACTTAAGCTTTCAAGAATGTTTTAGGGATTGAAAGTTTTCTTGAGTTAACGCATCTCTTGCCCTCAGGAAATACACCAAAGAGTGATGTGACTCTTAAGAATTGGGAGCAAGACATTAAGTTTGTAGTTTTGCATCCTAATGTTTTTACTATATGTCATCTCTTTTACTTTATTTACTTTATTACCATAAGCAATTTCATCATTCATCACACTGTGCATTTTTTGTTCTATGAGGCATTCATTCATCACACTGTGCGTTTGTTCTTCTCTAATTTCTATAATCTGTGGATATTCAGATCCTACTTTTATTATCAAGATTTTTAACTTAGCTTGTTTTTATGGTCAGAAAATGCACTTGTTTATGGCTTCTCTGTTAAATATATACATATATCTTTTTAACTTGTGCCTAAACTAAACTTTTGCATGCTTTACTAGCTGTTTTCAGTGCACAGTCCGCTTTATTAACAACTAACTTTTAAAATAGTACTTTTCCAGTACCAATTTAAATAAGAAACAGACTTGGAATATTTGGTTCTGGGTGTGCTGTTTATACAAGTGAATCTTTCTCAAGGGAGTTTTCAGAGAGCTCTTAAATCACAGTGCAGCACTTGGTAGGGTTGCAGCCTTTGGCTGCTGAGGGTCCCCGTGTGCAGAGCGCTCTGTTCCACGTGCAAGCAGCTGTGCTATCTTGTCTTTGTCAGCCATCAGACCTTCGGTGATGGTCATGGAAGTATAGCACTGTAGACTTATACTAAATATTCAAATTATTTTTTGCACTGGATGACTTCATCAACTTCTTTGATGCGATTTTAGTGTCTTATTTGTTTGATAAAGCTCACTGAAGTGATTAAATCTGAAATAACTCAAAAAAATTAAATTTTTTTCATGCAGATTCTATGCAAGTAATATGAAGAAAAGATAAATAATTACCACTTCAAAATAAAAAAAAACCCTGCTGTCCTCAAGTATATCTTGTCATGCATGTTCTTCTCTGCCCCTTGTTAAATAGAGTTTTTTGAAAACACGTGCCTATCTCAAGCACCCTGTGGTACTGGATAAATCTTTGTTCATTTTTTAAAATTGAATGGGGAATGAGTTGTAAATTCTTCCGTTGAGCTAACTCATGGCAGCCCCAAACAAGCCCTCTTTCTGGTGTCACAGGAGAGAAGGGGAAATTGAAATAGGATGATAATGTTTTATGAAATCTGCTGGGTATTCTTCCTATATATTTCACATGCTATCAGTAAGATCTGTTCTTAATTTAAAAATAAGAGTGCATAAAACCAAGTATGGGAAGTTGCGATGAGCGCTCAAGTAAAATGAAAAGTTTTTAAACCTGACTATTTCCTATTTGTTTTTTTTTTCACTTACTTTCCCATAGTAAGGCATGGAATTGCTATATATTAGTTCCCTGAGCAAAAGAATATTTCAAATGCCAATCCAGAGTCATGAGCTGTTACTTCTATTGCTGATGGTGTTCTGCTCCTCTTTTGTTTTGACTCCTAGTGAGCTGTTTCTGAAGGGCTCTTTTAATTTTGGCACTTTTGCATGCTTCAGTGGTACTATGGTGTCTCAAATGCGTGTGGCTTTTCTTGTTTGTCTTTCTGTATTTGTTGTGAATTCACATGCTTTGCTACCTCCAGAAATGAATAGGAGTTGGGTAAGTTAAGGGAGAGATTTCTGCAAGAATTGTGACAAAGCCTTGAGATAACAGGCAATTCAGTTCTTAAATGTTTAACAAAAATCTTTGTGACATAGTCAAGTGTTTTGTTTTGTTTTTTAATGATTATTATTTCTTAGTTTGGGATTGTTTCAGTGGACATCCATTGTGATTGGGCTTGTAAGTGTCTGAATTAGTTATCCCAGTTCTCTTTTCTTGCCACTGCGATATCTATCTGCAGGGATCAAATCCTTCCAAGTGTATCATCCCATTGATTTCATGGAGAGAAAAATACAGCATGAAGACTTCAGACCTTTGGATCTTCATGAAGCGCTTGTAGGAGTTAGGCTCCATGGTTTGCTAGCGTGTTGATTCTGCTTGCAGCTACCATTCAGTTTCTGAATCGTTCTTTCGATAGACTGGGAGGTGATTTTTGTGTGTTTGGGAGGAGGAAAATTCTGGAAATGTTTCAAGTATAAAACAAATATAGCTGGGTATTGATTTCTTTTGCACAGAGAGTTGTCAGTATTTGACTTGGTGTGAAGACCTTTTCAGTTTATAGCTGTGGCAGTTTTCCTAAGTGATGAATGGTAACAGTATGAAAATGTGGCATGTAGGTGTGCTGTTGTCTTGGTGCCACTAATTAGATGTGACAGTGAGCTCCTGTTTTGCTGCCTGCCAGCAACTAGTGCCCTATAACCATAAACAAATTGATTTGACGTGATGTGTTCAACAAAATAACCAGAAATAGATGTATGGTCCTGGAAATCTTTACTGTTTATTTAGTTATGTTTACACTGCAATATTTTGTCTAGAGCTTAATTAAGTTTGCATTAAGTGTGATTTGGATTCTGTTCTACTTAGAGAAAGATTATGATATATGAAAGTTTGGTGGTCTTGCAGTAATTATTCAGCATAGGCTGGATACAGGTCCCCAGCTTTTCCGATGTTGGCACTGTAGAATTTCTGCATAAGCTGATCTGGTTTTACCAGGTAACAGTGGACTGGGGACAACATATGTAAGCAGAACTCAGTTTTGATCCAGGTGGACCCTCTGTTTAACCTCTGCGGAGTTGTTATAATGATAAATCACATGATTGTGTCTCCTTTAGTTCTTTTGGGTTCAGCCACTTTTGTGGGCATGTGGGAGCCTGAAAAATGATCAGGTCATATGAGATGTTGGTTTGCATTTCTCTGTAATAACCATTTAGGCATTTGTTAATACTGATAGGAAATGTAGCAGTTGTCAAGAAGGTGATGCGAGTACAGGGTGCAGAAATCAGCAGCTGCAATTTCCTTTAAGTCATCTATTATTTTAGATTGTGTAAGTGCATTGGTTCTGGACACGTGTCAGGTCACTGTTGCTTGGGCTATGTTACTGCCATAACGGTGTAACTTCTGTTACCAGAAAATGCAATATTCTGCTGGTAAGACTGTATTTTTATATCTTTTTACTCTCTTGGGTAAGTAACTGTTTAAATATCAGACTTTTAGTAAGTCGAATAACACTGCTTGACTTCCTCCCTTTTGCCACGAAGCTTGGTGTCAGAACCCCTTTACAGCTGATGGCAGCAGGAGCAGCACGCAGTGCTGGAGCCTGGTGGCAGGGATGGCAGAGCCCCGGACTGTCCTGGGGCTGGCTGAGCACCCTGCTGCTGCCCTGCAGCACCCAGCTCTTCCTCAGGGCGGTTTTGGCAGCTATTCTGCTCCTGCCTTGAACCTGTGGGTTTTGGTGAAGACTCCCAGGTGAGAAGTATTTATGAAGCTTCTGCTATCTTATGAAAGTGCACTGTACTCCAGATGTGACTTTTCTGAAATTACTGCTGCTGAAAACTCCTCTGCTCCAGAATAAAATAAACCTATAAATAATGTTCTCATTCATTCTCAGCGTTTTTCCTTCAGAAATGTAATTTTTAAGCCTTTTTAAATGTAACTTTTGGGCCCTTTAGTGAGTGCTAAGAGTTAAGATTCGTACGTGTTAGGAAGCGGTGTTGTAGATTTCATTTCCGTGGGAACTGCCATCTGTGATGCATGTTACTGTACAGACAAAGTAATAACTTCTCCATATTTTTAGTTTAGATGGCGATATCCACATTGGTGATCAGATTGATGCTGTTAGCTGCGACAGGCAAGCAGTGTGTTTGTGTGAAGCAGAGAGCCCTGCATGGTGCCTATTGATTCCATTATGAAGAACTTTTCCTCGATGTTCTAATAATTTGTCTTTATCACATGAAGATGAATTAAATTGTTTGATAAGTACTAGTTAGTTCTAATATAAACAGAAGTAATTACTAGCTGCTCTAGAGATTTGCTTCTAATACATGTACTTGAATGTATTTTTCATTTTTTTTTCCCACCTCTGGAGTGATGAACAAAACCCCAGACCTTCCCCTTCCGTGCATGTACTCAAAGCACCAAACACTCTTACGTTCTCATTAATCTCACATATCTGTAATTTGCAGTGCAACAATTTAAACCAACTTACGCAAAGGAAGCCATAAGGAAGGTGAAGTTTGTATTGATTCTGTCTTGCACGCAGTGTTAGTAATCATCTTGTTCTTTAACAAGCACTTTCAGCGGGCTTATTTCAGTGTTTGTTATTAGCCTGTCTGAAACTTTTACAAAAGTATTCATATAACTGAATCATCCTGAAGCAATACCGGAGGAAGCCTTTTTTCTATCAAAGGCATGAATGGTGATGCAAGACTTGGAAAAATCAATCTTTTCCATTTTTTTCTGGGCCAAAGGAAGACACCACAGTTGGGTTTAATAATGAGTAAAAGGATGTCGGTGAGCCAAAGCACTTAGAGAAGAGCTACGTTGGTGTTTGTGCAAAATTGCTCTCCAAAGAAGCGCTGCGTGTAAAGCTGAAGGTCAGCATTGTACCTGCCTCTGACGTTTCCAAGTTAAATGCAGGTTTTCCAATCCCTGTTTGTCTTTAACTCCTCCATTCAGCTTGTGTAATTACTGTTTAGTGAGAATGCCTCAGCAATACATAATTGCTAAACAACTCACTGTTTGCATGTCATGTAGCCTGGTTCCCTGTGCAATCAGCAAGTACAGGTTAGTGTTGGTTCAGGAAAAAAGTACCTGCAATGCATCACAAGAGCTGGGGGAAAATAACACAGCTGCTTGCTTTGTGCAGTACCTTGCTTGTTCTGTTCCTTGCTGGTGACAAATATTTTCAATGCTCATTGGGTAGGAATGCAGCTGTTTACTGTTGTGAATTGTCGCTGTGATTGCAGACAAATAGCGCGTGATGGGAAAGTTAGACATGTGCATAACAGTCACAGTTTAAAAGAGGTGATGTAGAACAAAAAATACTGAAGCCTGCTGACTTTCTACATAACAGGACTAGTATAAATAAATGTATATTCTTCCCTAAAGAAAAATGTGGACTGCGTTGCAGCCTTAGTTTGATGCAACTGTGTATCTATCCATGTGCACAGACTGTGATTTGCAGAGCCAGAAGAATTACCAGCAAAGGCTCTTTTCACTGTTTCTATCACCATGTGATCACTTGTTTCTGATGCTTCACAAAAAGCAAAGTTGGCTACTGTTGTGCAGTGATTCCACTGCTGG
Organism: Alectoris magna; assembly: GCA_030625065.1. Lineage (NCBI taxonomy): Eukaryota > Metazoa > Chordata > Aves > Galliformes > Phasianidae > Alectoris > Alectoris magna. Next base: position 17,173,074 of record CM060566.1, on the reverse strand, counting down.
TAACCCCCATCTCTCTTTGTGACACATTTGCTGTACAGATTCCTTTATTGATAATGTTATTTCTTTCTTTTTTTTTTTTTTTTTACTGTGGCCCATACTTCATTTAAGAATCACATCTGTTCATAGGAAATTGTCCCATGAAAATTGCTGTCAACGTAAATGACTTTTGCTCTGAAACTCTTATTTTTCAGGCAGTGCTTTCAGTTTATCTAAACGTTTTCACTTTGCAGAATTTTCCATCATCACTTCTAACTTCTTTGTGTTTCCTGAGATTTTTTCAGTCAGAGTTGCCCATTAATTAACCAGTTTGCTATTAATTCTGGCAGACAGTTGACATGTTTTCTATGACTGATTTTATTCTTAGCCGCTTGGATAAAATTCTGTGTTATACTTATGGATATTTGAAATGGTCGAGAAAGAGGAAAGCAGTACAAATCTTAGATCCACACTGTCAAAGCGACTGAATGTAGGACCGTGCTGCTCTACAGGACTGTGATATCGATATACCTGAATAACTCAGGCCAGTGGCAACTTACCCTGTACTAAGTCTAAATACAGTCTTTAGAGTGGGCTAATTCCTCCTGTGCAGCTGTATCAATATCAGAATACAGGTTAACACAGTTAATGCTAGTGTATTCATTCTGTGGCATAATCACTGGAGATGGGAAAACCTTTTTGTTCCCTGGGCGTTTCCAGATGCCAACAGAGGTACTGATTCTTTTGAAGGCAGAGCTCTTTGCCTTCAAATATATGAACTGCTCGGAGGGGAGAAGAAATGGAGAAGTGGAGTACGGGTCATGCACAGGACAAGCTGACTGCCGGAGTTGGTCGCAGCTTAGAAAAGCAGAAACAAACAGGTGAACGGTTTGAAATGGCTGTGTAGTTCCTGTGTGTTGTTCAATTGTGTTGTACTGGATTTTGCTGTATGTTAGAATGTGTTACTGCCCAGAGGCTCACTTGGAAGTTCCAGCTTAAGTTGCAAGTTTCTGAAGTAATCATTTTATGAATTTCCATGCAACTGTGTATGTGAGTACATTTACAGGCACATAAGATGTGATAGTAGTGAACCTAGGTTATAATTGTTGATGGTCAATACATACTATATTGACTACTGAGCTATTAAAGCATTCATAAAACAAGATGAAGATGCTCAGCAAACTTTCTCCTCTTTCTGTTGCTGAGAGTTGTTTCTATGCCTGGGAAATTAGAGTCTGTCATCATGGATTCCTTGCTCAATATCCACATCAGACAATTCGTGCTCAGACTGAAATCCTCTCCCAACATTCAGAACATTGCCTTTTTTTTCTTCTGAGTCTGGTGTTTCTGAGTAATGTTTCATGAGTTCGGTGATCCCTGCTTCCTTTCACTGTCTGATCTAGTCCATATAAGTAAGCTAGCAATCAATTCCCCATGTAGGTCATATTATCGAAATCTGACATTATAGGGTTGAAAAAGCAGGAATGTAAAAGTCCATATTTGACAGATTATATACCAGAAACTTTTTATTATAGTATAAATATGAGTCTTCTGAATAGAAGCAAAACTGCTACCCAGTTTTGTTCTTTAATGTTATTTTTTTTTACATGAAATACTCCTTCCTTGCCTCACAAGGTGAAGGGATCTATGTGATACTTCATAGGCACATCGTAGACACTTTAACTCTACTTTTTCCCCAAGCATTCTTCCAAGAATACAGTAGATCCTTTGTGGTAACTCTCATTAGTTGGAAAAAGTTAAGCTTTTATCTGCAATACAGCGTAAAAAGTGATGTGTCGGTGACATATGCAGCATGTTATATACCACTGATAATGAGCAAAAAATATTAATAAAAGTATTGTAGTTGATGTAAATCAGTAAGATAAGATTTCTTGTACTGTGTTTAGGTGATGAAGCATTTCTTGGTGTTTAAAATTGTCAGTATTTTTTTTTATGTATATTATTATGTCATCTTAGAAATTCAGAATGAAAGTGTTTTACCTAATGCTAACTTACTGTGGTCTCATCACTACAATATATTGTTGGTTATATTTTTACCCCTGTATCTAAAAAGTACACAGGTGAAGTTTTGGAAGCAAGTAGTAAATGAGATGGCATCACACTTATATCTGTAGCATGTAGGCAGGTACCTATGAGAGACTTGTTTATCATCCCTTTACATCTGCAAACCCTTTCAAACTAGTATTTTTAGGAGGCATTTGGAGATTAAACCTGCATCGTATTTGAACAGTCATCCAAACAGTCAGCTATAGATTTCTGAATTTGTATTCAATTGCTCTGAAGTTCAACATCGATGTGTTTAAAGATGATTTTCACGCACATCTCTTAGGCTTTCAAAATGAGGAGACTGAGGTAGGGTGAGGCTATGAGATGCAACAAAATTCTCTGCTGCATTGTATTTCCAGAGCGTTCTTCCACTTCAGAACAAAGTATTGGAGGAATTATGCTCCAGACTGGCTTATGCATTTATGCATATAAATGAACTGAAGCCTTTAACGTGAAATCAATGCTTATATACTTTGTTCTCTAAAAGTCAGGCTTCCACAGCTGTGCATCAAACAGTTTTATTAATTTTAAAGCGAGTGGTAATCTTGTCTTCTTCTCATTTTTGTGCTTGAATGATAAAACACTGAGGAAATTACTTACTCTTCAGCTCTGGGGTAGTCATTCGTGTTCCACAGCATCTTAATGTTATCGTAAAGAGTCTGGGGAATGCTTACTTTAATTAAAAATACATACCCAAATTTTATGACATAATTCAGTTCTAAAACTTCCACTATAAATTACTTTGCCTGTCTTTCACTAACAAGCGTGTCATTTTATCTACGTGATCTTGCACCTTGTTGAAGCAACTGCAGTGGAAGGTTTGCAGGAGCTAGCAGCTATTAAATCAAAGCAAATCTGATTCAGTATGATGCAGCTAATTGTTTAAAACCTGTTTCTCTGAAACACTGCTGTTAATTTTTCTCCCTTGGAGCAAGTTTCCTTTGTAATAATTGTCCTTTCGTTAACAGCAGTTCTCTAATACGTGCTCTGTCATTTATCTGACTGTTAGCTTCTGATGTTCCAGTTTCCAGTAGATCTTGCTTTTTTCATGCTTCTTATGTTTTATTTGACGTATAACACAGCCATGCTGTGTGCACGAAGATGCTGCTGGGGTTTTTAGTGAGTTTAGTTGCTGGGGCAGAGGGTGTTGAAGCAGCACTGAGCTGTGCTTGCAGCTAGCTGGAGGTGTGGCTGGAGGTGTGAGGGATGTTGGCATTTGGAGAAACTGGGAATTGTCAGAAGGGTAAAAAATAAAAATAAAAATCAGGAAAACTGTTCATCTGGTTTGGATCAATACATTAAACTGGTTTACTCTGTGAGAAAGTTTGTGACTGTGCCAAAGTTAATAAAATGTGGAGATGAACTTTGCTTGCTACGTTCAAAGGCCTTCTCCTTCCAAAAGCAGCTTTTCCCTCAGATACTGTTAGGATATTGCGCATCTCCTCGCCACAAGTGATTCATGCACATTCTAATAAGCAGTTGGTGTCCCGGCATGGAAGCCAAATGTGCTGAGATACCTAAGTGTCTTTGGGTCCCAGCTGTCCTTGGCTGCTTTTATGTGGTCTGGCCCTGGGGGAAGAGGGAGGAGTGAAATGCTGGAAAACACCTCTGAGGTTTCTCCTCTCTTAAAGCAGAGTATTTGCATTGCTATGTCAGACCACTGTTGAGAGCTGCTCAAAGAAGTCCTTGAATTCAAAGGAAGCTTTAAAAGCATAAGGATTGATATTGACAAACTCTATAAGAAGGAGGTTTTGGTAACATTTTTTTTTCTTTTTACCGTATAAGTATGCCCTGTTCTCCCAAATTCAGCTCATCATGCGGTCTGCCATGATTTGCAAGTACCAGCAGTGATTAGAGGCCCATCCTCACTGCCTTTTTCAGGTGCTGGGTGTTGCAAGACTCTTTTTTTTCCCGTGTGATGCTCCTTATTGAAGAGAGCTTATTTCTTTCTGACTTTCTGAAGAACAAGCCTTTTGAAAGGCAATCACTCCTCTGTGCTGCTCTTTGAAAGGATGAGGAAATGTAAAGGAAGGTAGATTTTGATGATGTAGCTCCTGAAAAATACTATAGTGGCCATCAAGCAAGTTTAGAATAGTGTGTGTTTGTAATGACACAACATTAATTGGGATTCTTATGACTTAAAATTGTCATGTCTTATTTACTAAACTCCAGTTCTGGAGGTGAAGATCCAAGCCTTTGTAAGACTTAGGAAGAAACTATATATCATCAGAATATATCCAATATATCAAAGTAATCAAAAGATATATCCATAAAGGAGCCTAACTGCATCACATGAATAATTTTGTGTTAAGAGCAGAATTATCCTGTTAGTTTTTTTCCTCCACCAGTCTGTCTAGTGATCAATTTATTTCTTAAAATTCACTCAGTAATGGCTCTATACTTCTCTGGGCTAATGAAAAGTAGAGCCAAAAAAAAAAGAAGTGTGTAGTTTTGCTTTTTTGGCCTATGTAATGTTCTTGCTTGTTAGCATTCCTGAAGTGGAAGTTCCCTTTCTTATCTTCATGATCATACCTTCATTATCTATTCAAACACGAAGATCTGGAAGTTCTTTTCCAGTCTAAACTTAGAGCAGGACTTTCAAAGGAGTTGCTGCACTAAAAGTGAGAGTTATGTACTTCAGAGTCTGTGGCAAATCCCAGAAGTGACAGCCTCCTCATCTGGTGGTAATATGCAGAAGTACGTTGCTTAGAGAGATTGACTGTTGAAGGAACTTTTGTTGCAGGTTTGTTTGATACTAGGGCAAATTTGTGTAATTTGTGTTCTTGACAGTCAAAATATTAAACTAGTGCTTGCATTAACTGTAACTGAAGATTAATATTTTTTGATTTTGTAAGTTTCTCTTCCACAGATGTTTGTAATTTTTAACTCTTCTATGCTTTGTAGTGTTTTTTGAGTTAGTATATTGCATATCAGTTTCCTTTAGATGGGAATGACCTGAAAATAAAATAAAGTAAAAAAAAAAATACCATTTGCTTCTGTAAGGGACTTTTTCTTATTCTGTTATAGAAGAACCTTGAGTCTTGGAAATGCAAGTAAGCTTATATTAGATCTTGTTATTCATGCATGGGTTACTGGCACTCTCAGTAGGTTAACAAAGTTTGAGAGAGAGCATCTCTAGCGAGAGTGGAAATGTAGATATTAAGTGACAGAACTTAGAAAGTTAATGCAGGTTTGCTTAAACTCGATGTTGATATTGTGCATACTGTTAACTGGGTAGCAATTCTACCTTTGTAAAGAGGTAAACAATTAATAAAAGGTTTTTTTTTTAGGATTGTAGCCAAGAAATGAGAGCTATACAGCTAGAGTCATGTACCTGAACGTAGGTAATTTATTTCATCTGTGAAATGCCACTGTAGAAAACTAAGCAAGTGAACACAAGCTCAAAAGAGGAGGATCCGACTTCCAGACAGTGCAAACATAGACAAATGATTACAACAAGTAAATACAGAAGGATGGAGAAGACTGTCTACCTTAACTCAGTAAATTGAAACCAAATAGAAAGTCTTCGTAGGAAATTTTCTACAAACAGTATCTGTCTCTGAGCTTGGGAATAATAATAATGTTAGTAAAACTAAAGCAAATTAAATTTATCTCTGTGGAGCTGAGTCACAGTCTGCAAGTGCTTCTCTTTCAAATAAACAGAATATACTTCAGTGGACTGATAGTAGGCAGTCATTTGAAAGAGTCTGGAGGATATATCCTTTAGGGGGGAAAAAATGTACTTTATTCTTTAAGAACTGTCTGTATTAAGAAAAAGATCGACAAAAATGTCAGCTATTGGAGCATATACCTCAATACATTTTTCAATAAGGATCTCTTAACTTGGAACTCTATGTGTGAATGGTCAAGGTGGAACTCTAGTAGAGATTGTGCCTCAGATATTATTTTAATTATTATTTGAGATTGCAATTGAAATTTATCTTGTGTTTTACATGTCGAGGAAGATAAATCTGAGGAAATTGTTCTTGGTCTTTCACAAAACTTCTTAGACTAGTAAGTGTTTTATCTTAGGTTTGTTTTACGTAAGTTTTAGTAACACATGAGGACCGTAATAGCTTTCTCACTCCAGATACTTTTTGTGTGGACTACTGGAGAGATACTGATAGTAATGGGTTTTATAGCATACATGTAGTGTATACAAAGTGATTGCCATTATAACATCAGTTGTATAATTTCAGTTCAGCAAGCTCATTAGTAACCATGAGTCCTTACAGTCTGTTCAGTCGCCATAGTCTAACTTTTAATTTTCCTCTCTCTAGGCAGAGCTAGTGAAAGGGAATCTGCAAAGTGTTGGCCTCACGCTCCGCCTTGTGCAGTCCAAGGAAGATGATGCAGGGCATGTTGTTATTGAAACAGTTACGCCAAACTCACCTGCAGCAGCTGCTGATCTACAGAGGGGTGACAGACTTCTAGCCATTGGCAGTGAGTAATATGTCAGCTTTCAAAATAAGCGTTGTCTTGCAAACAGGAAGGGCCTTTCCACTTAGAGTTGAATTAGACTGCTGTTCTCAACAATTACACATGCCTAATCACATAATAAATACGAACACTTATATATTTATTGCCGCTTAAGGTTATTTGCTCTATCATTTCTCTTGCATGTTTATTTACTATTTGCTGGGTACAAGCCAACATAAAGGTGAATAAACATTTCAGTGTAAATCTATTTTAACTACCCAAAAAGTGTTTTAAAAAAAACAAACAGAAAACTTAACTGTACATGTTAGTATCATTTCCAACTCCTGAAATTATATACTTGTATGGATAAAATTAGAGGGATCCAGCTGTTACATTTCAATTTAGCTCTTTTGTCATAATCACTTGACTTGCTCTTAGTGGTGATTCTGTTGCTCACTGTTAAAGCTCTAAAAGTACGTGTAGACATTTTTGGACTCTTTTTTACATTATTATCATATTTTCAAATTCAACATTTTTATCTTTTTTTATAGGTGTTAAAATCACATCAACTGTCCAAGTGTTGAAGCTTATTAGGCAGGCTGGGGACAAAGTCTTAGTTTTTTATGAAAGGCCTGTTGGATACAATCAGCATGGTTCAGCACTACAGGATGGATTTGGACAACTGGAAGACGCTGCTTTCCTGACACAGCAAGAAGATGATCAAGTTAGTGTATCAGCCGATATCGACAGCAGAGATTTTGATTCAGAATTTGAGGACTTGGCATGTGAATCACCTGATCAAAAAGAAGATATGCCAACAACTCCAAGTCCCAAACGTTCAGTAGTAATACTTGCTGCTAAACCACTTGGAACCATATCTCCAATTCTGAATCGAAAACTGCATTTAGGAAATTATCAGACAACATCTAAAATGCAACAAAAAGATGGAGCCAAACTGGCAACACCCAAAACCTCTGAGAGTTCAGATGCATCACAGCTATCGGGTAAGCAGTCACAAGGTTCTGGTGCTAAGCCTCCTGTACCACCTAGACCACAAATCAGGCCTACTTTGCCTACTAATGAAACTCAAAATCTGTTGGAAACTGGTGGTGTATCTTCTGAAAAAATAGAGAAGCCACCTCCATCTTCAGGTAATGGAGATAAATGTACAGAGAAAGTAGTAAAGAATAATGATCAAACAGAAGACCCAACATTATCAAAAGTAGCAACAATACCAAAACAAGATGCATTAAAAGATGGAATTTCAGAAAATGCACGTGGTCACAAAGATGGTGGAGATGATCATCGAACTTGGGAATCACCAGAAATTCCATATCGAGTCCGACAAGGTCGATGGCCAAAGACAAGAACGTCCTCCTGTCTATTTGAAGTAGAAGGATCCCATAAGTACCTTAATGTTGCACTGTGGTGCAGAGACCCTTTCAAAGCAGGTGGTTTTATCTGCTTAGGATATGCAAGCATAAAACTTGAAGAAATTGCTTTAGACTGTATAGCTACATCATCAATGGAATACGTTAGAACATTTAAGTTGAGTGCTCCTGCACCTAAAGCAGCAGTCACTAGAACGGCATTGAGGAATTTGACAACCCACAAGGGATTCAATGAAAAGTTCTGTTATGGTGACATAGTTTTACACTTCAAATATTTTAAAGAAGGTGAAGCAGATGATTCAAATTTTCTGCTGGAGAAAGAAAAGGAATGCCATTTGGAAGAAGAAGTTAACGTACTTCAGAAAGAGGATCCTTACTTGGGACAAATTGTTCTTACTGAGAACAAGCATAACTTTCAAGATACTCAGTTTCAGAATCCAACTTGGTGTGATTACTGCAAAAAAAAGGTATGGACCAAAGCAGCTTCACAGTGTATGCTCTGTGCTTATGTTTGCCATAAAAAATGTCAAGAAAAATGTCTAGCTGAAACACCCTTCTGTGTAGGAGCTGAAAAGCGACACGATCGAACTGCAGGAGGTTGTAGAGCAGAAGGACAGGAAGCTTCTCAAGCTGCATCCGTTCGTGTTGATTCAGAGTCTAAATCCATTAACAGGACTGCAGGTTTGACTAGGCATATCATCAATACAAGCACTCGTTTGTTAAACCTCCGTCAAGTCCCCAAAGCTCGCCTTTCTGAGCAGGGAACAGAGATTGTAGAGCCTTCACCAAAGCACACACCAAACACTTCTGATAATGAAAGTAGTGATACTGAAATTAGCGGTCCAAGTAGTCCTTCAAAACGTGCATCAGGTAGTGGGATAAAACTGGTCAGAAAGGAGGGTGGTCTAGATGACAGTGTCTTCATTGCAGTTAAAGAAATTGGGCGTGATCTCTACAGAAGTCTACCCACAGAGGAACGTTTTCAGAAACTAGAGTTTATGTTGGATAAGTTGCAGAACGAAATAGACCAGGAGCTGGAAAATAACAATTCGCTTGTTAAAGAAGAAAAAGAGGCAACTGAGGCAAGGAAAAAAGCATTGATTTCTGCTGCGCTGGCTAAATCAGGTGAAAGACTGCAAGCCCTTACACTGCTGATGATCCACTACAGAGCAGGCATTGAGGATATAGAATCTTTGGAGAGCATGTCCTCAGACCGGCAGTCTAAAAGAGTGACTAAAGATTCAGAGGAAGCCAGTATAGCAGAAGAAGTGGATAATGAAGATATTGGTCTGACAGAGGCTCCGACATTAAACATCATATCAGATGAATCAGTTGATCCGCCTCAGTCAGTAGACTGATATTCACATGTTTAGCCTTTGAAGGACTGGACTTAAACAAATGCTTTGCACTTAATTACAAACACACAGAACGAATTAAAACAAACGCTGGTATAACACACCTGCTTCTCCACAGTTATTTGCCTATGTAAGAGTACAGCTGATAACGGTTCTTCTCCAGCTACAGCACCATCATTTTATGAAACTAGCTGGTTAAAACTGCATTTTGGGGTTTATATTGGAAATTTATTTTTAATAACTTATTTTCATGTTTTCTAATTTTGTAACCTTACCATTTCATATTACTGTGCAGTGTCCCTATTATATTACTTGTCCCCCCACTCCTGGACCCCCCCCCCTTTTTTTTTTTCTTTTTTTAAGTAATGATTTCAACAAGAAACTATCAGGATTTTTTTGAAATGTTCAGTTTCCATTTTTCTGTTGTATGCTGAAGAGAAAAGCTCATTGCATGCCTAAGCTGATGACTGACACGGAAATCACTGAGGGACCAGGCGCTAAAATTTTGATGGCGGTTATTTTATGTCTCCTAGGCAGTTGTGTATTTCTTGCCAAACATATCTTGAAAAAAACAAACAAAGCATCTTTTTGTCTGTTATTAATACTTGTTAGAGTGATTGAGTATCAGGTCACTTATTTTCCATACTTTTGTTAAATACAAGAACTTATCATAGTTCTTAATATCATTCATAGCAATGCTATGCAAGAAAATGCCTCCCTGCAACTTTGAGACATTATATCTTGATTTAATAATGTTAAAGGACGTACCACTATCTCCCAATAATTGGACTGGGAGTACTCTTGAGATGAAAGAGTCTGGTTGTCTTCTGGAACAAAGTCGTCTCCAAGTGTTGGTATATATCTGAAAAGCTGATAAAGGAAAATAGTGTTTTGCAGGAGCTGGAGGTTTCATTGCGGTCTATTAAAGTGTAAATGACAGTTTTAATTTCAAAAGTTTTAATATGTTGCTATTTTAGCATTTATCATTTCAGAAAGCCTAAGGTACAGAACAAGCAGTGGTGACAAAATACCTGAACCTTGTCTTTCAATGCTTTTGAGCAATCATACAGTGGTAAATTGCATTCAGCTTCTCAGACAGAAGAGGCAGTCTGAGCAGAAGGATCACCTTCTTCAGAAAAATGTCGTATAGTGTATATACCATGTTTTAGTTAAGACAAAATAAGTGAGTCCAGTAGAGAAGAATAACTTCGGCCAGCAGCTTTTGAAAAGAACTGTCTGGTCTTGTGCTATGTGTAAATTGTGGATCTTAGCATCACCTGGCTGAGGCCGTTCTTATTTATTTCCTGTAAACATAAACTTCATCTTCTGTGTATAGCAATGCCATATAAAATATCATCTTTATTTTAGGTACTGCGTTAGGTACCAGCGTCATCACTGTAGTAGAAAATGCCTTTGTGGGAGTGGGGTTGATTCTAAGGTGGTAAAATAACTAAAATTTTCAGGCAGTGTACAATGTAGCTCTCCACATAATTTTCTTCTCAGTTTATTTTGTGATGGGCAAAATGAAGAAGCAGTGATTTTTTTTTTTTGAGATGGAAAAGCGTCCTTGTACTCCTAAACAAAACAATTAACTTCCACTCATGCAACTACTTGCACTTTCTTTGTGAGTTCCGGGCGGTTGATAATTGCTTAGTTGACGTATGGAAAACACTATCCATGCTGCAGTAGGCATGTGTCACACTTCAGAAATTAAGCTTCCGCAAAGAATCGCACAAAATTAGCTTCCCTTATTGACTAAAAGTTGTTTAACCTATACTTGCTTGAGATGCGTATTAAGACTTTCCCACTCCATTTTCTCAGATGCTTACCATTGGTGGTGATCTGCATTAAATCTCCATCAGTGTTTGCTCTTATGGACTACTATAGAAGTTTTCAAGTATATCCAGGTACTTCACTTAAAACCTGGTACACATGAAGGAGCTGCGAAAACAATGCAAATACTGATTTCAAAAATGCATTCGAGGTTTCATGTTTACCTGTGAAATACGGTGGGTAAGAAAAGCTGGATATAGTTTTCCTTGTATATTGTCGCTGATGATGATTGTAAGAGAGAAATTAAACGTAGTGCAATATTTTTAAACATATGAATGGGAAAAGGGCAAAATAGTTGTATTTTAGTGATAAGGAGGAAAACATTAATTCCTATCTGGCATTAATTAAAATAAATGCTAAATCTTGAGGGGGGGAAAAAGTGTAATACTACATTCCTGGTGTAATCCTTGCTTTGTGCTTGATTGTAAATAGCTGGAAATAAAGAATACCACAGAAAACAAGAATATCTTGACTTAATGATATCCCGTAGGTGGCAGCTACACGCATTTGCAGAAACTGCCTAATATGATTCTGTTGGCTATTATTTTATCATGAGAACAAGCTTTAATAAAATAGTTTTGCTAAATTATCATCTGCTTTGCATTGTCTTAGTATTTTTTTAAACGGTTGTAGTTGCAGTAGTTCATCTTCTAAAGCCACTGCTTGAAAGGGAAAGTATCTTTGGGAGAAACACATTTTGCATTAAATTACTGAGTGCTGAATTAATTGGGTTTTTATGCGTCCTTTGTATTCGGGTATGCGTTTATGTTTCTACAGTGCAGTAAAATAATAGGCAGGTTCAAAATGGTGATTCCAGTTGATTGATTGTGTGTAGCTAGAAAATACTGTAAAATGCAAAGAATGTGGTGGTGGTTTTGTTTTTGCTGTTCAGTTATTGGTGATAGTTGCTACCAATGGAGTTGGATTGGGAGGGGGAGAAGGGCTAAGAAAAATTCTTCTGTTTTGTCCTGTCCTTTAGAAAACATTAACGTATAACTGAAGAAGTCCTTACTGCTGACTCATTTTTGTCCAATCATTCTAATTTTCATTCTGATTCCCCATATTTGAAATAAATTGTGCATGGAAGTTTATAACCTCAGGAGAGGACAGAGTAGGGGGAGAAAAAAATATACAAAATACAGGAGAAGGCCAAATGTTTGCAGAACAGAATGTTTTCTACTCCGCGTTTCTGTGACCGAACCGGCTCTCAGCAAAGAGAGTGTTTGATTACTGGCTGATAATATCCACCTATTCCTCTGGTCCAGAGAAAATCCAACATGCAGGATGACCGCGATCTGCCTGCTGTCTGGTGACAGGAGCAGAGCGCAATTCCCAGGGCATAACTGTGATCATCCAAATGCTCTGTGAAATAAAAACGTGAACAAATGTAAATAGCCACTGATACGCGCAACTGTCTCTTGGTGGCAGTGAAATACTCAGCGTGCTGTAGAACCACGCTCTGTGCTCTGTTGCTGTCTGTCTCCAGGACCTCTCAGCTTTGAAGGAGGATTCTCCATCTGTTACATATTCACAGGCACGCAATAGAAAATGCACCCCTACAAAACTGGCAAGTGGATTTTTCGAATCAGCTACAGCGTGCATCTTTTGTCTCTTCACACTGTTCAAGCCTCTCCCGCTCCTCTCTCAGAATATTCATTCCCTCTTACTTAAACGCTCTTAGGGCACGGTGTATGAGGGCGTATTCTGGCAACTCACGTTTAGACCTTACCCATTTCACAGAAGTCAAGCCTCAGATCAGCAGTCAGGTGGCGAGGCGGTTGGTTTTGAAAGGTATTTAAACAAGCTGTGTATTTATGACCTGGAATCATAAATGGGCTAGAAATGAGGAGTGCTTTCCCAGGGCTTGAATTAATTCAGTGTTGTTGTTTTTTGTACTTTACAAGAGATCACAATGCATGGGGAGAGCGCTGAAGGGTGGGGGAGTAATTTTGTCCTTTATTACAATAGATCATTAACTTATTTTAGATACCTTTATTTTAACGTGGTCTGGCTGCATAACTATTGACAAAGCAGTAGTTGAAATCTGACCCACTATTTTTCATGTTTTCTGACCATTTATATATACACTTTACAAAACTATATGTAAACATAGTATCTATGCTGCAGCACATAAAACATCTGCAAGTACAGGAAAGAAGGCACATCCATATTTTAATTATACAAATAAAAAGACACCACCGTTGATAAGGACGTTGTGTGTTAACGTTAAATGCTTTCTTTCAAAGCTGAATTTTTTCTCTTCACAGACAGAGGCCATCTATTCCAGTGCTGTTCCTCTATCAGACTGCGTACCTAAATCTTTATTATCTTTAGCAAAGTAGATGGTTTTGCTTCCTTTTTGAAAGATAAATATATGCATTTGCATACATATTTACATATTTTTGTTTGAACTGCTCAAGTTGCCAGCTTACGTCCAGTACGTGCTGAGACTAAATACTGAGATCCTGCAGCTTTCCTTAGCCACTCGCTTACAGTAAAGCTAAACTGAAGTTGAGATGTGAAAAATAGAATGCAAAATATGGGAATACAAAACAGGATCTTCATGCCGTTCTTATTCCCTTTTAAGGGAAAGGAACTGCATACATTCAGACATACTTGTTTACCCAGTGCTGTGTGTTCGGGGGCTTCGTTGTGCACAGCTGCTTAGCTGGTTAAAACTTCATTAAATTGTACTGACTAAATGGAGATACCCTCATCCGTTTGAAATGTTTTCTTTTTCCCAGTGTTCCACGGGCAGTCAGGCAGAGCTCACTTTGGAAATCAGGGAAGAAGCTGTGCCTTCAACAAACACGACTCCCTGCCACGTCTAAACTCTTAGTTCCAGAATCTGCTGAGTAAGTTAGAGAAGTTATTGGCAAGAGCTGAGTTCACTCTTACGAGTCTAAACAGAACATGAAGTATTGCGATGAGTTGACTTTATAAAGCAAACAGTTTAAATTCACATATTTGTACAGATGTATACTACACATTTAATCAAAAAATATACTGTGTAATATTCAATGAAATTAAATACACAGAGGTAAACACTATACAAATTCTCTATAAAAGCTTTTTTTCCCTCCTTATAAGGCAGTTAGCAGTTGACTTTTTAACCATGGGAGATGAATAATATACCTTTGGTTTTTTGACCATTCCACTATTAACTCTACAGGACAACTAAAACATACTTCTGGATGAGATGTTTCACATGAAACACTGCATTTTGTACACCAAAATATAATATATGGCTTTTAACATTACTCGTCACTTTCATATTCTTCTTCTTCACCTATGGGATAGGACTGGATGTTGTTCTGAGTGTACATTTTTGTCTTAACAGGACAGTTGTGATCCATGAGTATAGCCTGAAAGAAAAGAGGTGAATGTTAGTGTTCCTGCTTAGCACTCGGTTGTGGCTGTGAATCACTCTCTTCCACAACAGCAGAAACCAAATTGATTTTTATTACAGTAAATTCAGTTTATATGTCCTTAGATGTATGAGGTGGGATCTTAACAGCACCAGCACAGTTCTCCTGGCTTAGCGGAGCCAGTATTTCAGCTCCCATGTTAAATATGTCTAGCTGCTTTCCTACTGCAGTAACTTAGCACTCTCATATTGGATCACCACTGCTTAAAAGCTGGGTGAATGAGCCCACCTGTCTCCCTTGAACCTCCAGCTCGTGTGCTTGCTTTTCACCCAGAAGCAGCTGCAGTTGGTGGGAACAAAAGGACAAGGAGCATGGAGCTCAAGAAGGGACGTGAAGCATGAATGCTTCAGAACAGGTTTCAGCCTTGGTGGGGGCTGAAGTGAGTTGTAGGTGCAAACCAACTGCAAAGTGAACTTTCTATCTCAATTTGTACAAAGAATGCTGTTTTATCAGGTGGAAATAACAAGTAACAAACGCATGATGATTAGCTGGAATCTCTGAGGTTCTGCACCATAAATATGTGCAACACTGGAAGTCTGTCTCCTTGCACACCACATCTCAGCAAGATGCATGTCACCAGCTTCTCTTCTGTTCTTGCCTTTCAGATCTTTGTCGTAGAATCATTAAGGTTGGAAAAGGCCACCGAGTTCTTCTAGTCCAAACATCTGCCCATCCCCACCATGCCCACTAACTGTGTCCCTCTGTGCCATAAATGCATAGTAAGACATCAAACATACAGAATTATGTGTTCTTTCCAATACATGTTGGGCACAAGTCAACCTTGTTCAGCATTAGCAAGGATGGTGTGCCAGGGGCTGGAAATGCTACAGTGACAGAGGTTGCAGCAAAACATTATGCTTGCACAACTCAGGTTTCTCTCAACCCTGGGGAAATTCTGCCTACTAATTGTCCTTCTGTGTAATCCCTGCTGAAGCATCCCATCTTCTTGCCAAGGAGAGGGAACCCTGTGAAGAACGGCAGTAAGTGGTCTCTGGCAGTAACAGTACTGCAGAACCTGACCCAATGTAATAGGAACAGCAAATCTACTGCAGGAAGCACATGACTAAGCTTTTCTTTGTGCATTTTAGAGCTATAGCATGGCAGGGTTATTTCAGAAATGATGCACGAGGATAAGATAGACTGTGCTGGTCCTGGTGTGCAGCCTGTTACAGGCAAAGATATAGAAATAAGTTATAATTCATTTCACTGAAAAAAAACCACATATCGTTAATAAAAGGTGTTATGCTTACCATTTTCTCTTCTTTAGCAGGTGGACTTCGAAGGAAGAAGCACAGAGGAGCAAAGAGGATGTCCACAATCCCTATAATTGTCATGAGCCATGGAAATCCAATTGCCTTTGCGATGGCACCACCAGCAGAGGGACCTTTTAAAATTAAACCCTTTTTCTGAATACCATAAAACTTGCAGCACTCACTTGAAACAGTAATTTTACATGCAAAACTCCTCTACTTTCCAAAGTGATTGAAAAAAGCGTACATGTACAGTTGCGTTCCCCACTTGTACCAATGAAATGAGAGATGCTCCAAGGAGCATTCACATCCACCATCGCAGCATGTTTCTCTTTGTGGTCAAGAATGTTATAAGCAGGAAAATGCAAGGCTTACCTATTGCAAAGCCCATACAAAAGGCAACGTCAGCTATGGCGTACACGCTGCCATAGACCGACACATGGCGCAGATCCACAAGGTAGCCCATGATGGGCATCATGGAGGAGTCCACCATTCCTGGTTGCGAGGGAGGGGAACAGATATCAGGAAAACTATCCTGATTTTTACATAAACAACAGACTGAACAAGGCAGCGTAGTTTTTTCTCACCGATGGCAAATCCAACTCCAAAATTGGGTGCTATGAGCCCATAGATGTTCTTAGCAAATGGTACCTGTAAATGACATTTCAGACAGTCGATCAGGTCATGCTGCATGTGCTAATGAAGTTTGTTTTGTTTTTCTAAGAGAAATTCTCAGAGCAGTTTGCACACACTTTGCACAGATGTGCAAGCTAGAATTTGGGGCTTGTTTGGGACTTCTTCAGATAAGAGCCATTACACCACTGACACTCGCCATTACAGACAGAAATCAAATGCTGAGGGACAGCTCAAAAAAAAAAGTGATTCTCCTCCTTCAAAAGCCATCCTTCAAAGTAATTGAAACACTGAGATTTGAAAGCACTCAGATCTGGAACCTGTTAGCTGCACATTGTTCAGTGATGTATCTGGAAGGCAGAAACCTGAGTGAAATCTCACAGTAAAGCACGATTTCAAAGATGAACGCAGGGAGATTTGGATCATTTGAAAGATGAATGATCTACTTACACATAAGATGCTTATTCCCACAATGAGCATTCCTAGCAAAGCACAGAGCCACCTGTAAAGGAAGAGACATCACTCAGAGATCGGTGGTTGTGAGGCACTCAGGGTGATTTGAGCTGGTTGAGAACCACATCTGACGTGCAAACCTACACAACTGAAGGTGGAACGTGTTCCAAAAATGATTTTGCTACTGTAGAACAACTTCTAATAACTTCCAACATCAACAAACTGCCCCGGAAACACTGGAAATGGAGCACGAACACAGTGGGAGATTATTAATATTTTTTAAATTAAGCATACCTTCCCATTTTGTGTGCAAGTATCCCAAAAAGATTAGTCCCGATAAGATAAGAGATACTGGCTGGAAGAAACGCAACGCCTGAAAAATATGAATGAGACATTTTATCGGCAACGATTCCAGCGAGGTGTTAGGAGAAATTAATAAATGCCAGACGCTGCAGTTCCGAAGCAAACACATCTGACAGAATCTTTGCGTGCAGCCCAGAGAATCAAATATCCGGTTTGCTGCAGCAATCTCAGGACATCATCTATGAAATGCAGGAGCAGTGTGACACCTGCAAAAAAAGTGTTTCTAACTGTAGATAGTTCAAGGAAGCTCATTTTCCCCTGATGGATATTTCTGGGTTGCACGGTGGGTCTAAGGACAGAGGTCAGGCCTTGCTCCCTGCAACCACCTCAGTGCCCTGTGGTACAAGCCACCACTGGGCCCCTGGTCAGGCAACAGCTCAAACTGAGCACCTAAAGATGAAGTTGCCTTAAGAACAAGGTGTTTGGGTTTTTTTTAAGATTTAGTAGGCTTTTAATACAAATAACTAACTGGCTATGTGTAATGCTTAGAGCTGGGGGTCTAAGGAAAGCCATTCTAGCCTGAGGTGATGGCTAGTCTCCCCCCAGCACCAGGGAAACACCACTGGTTTAAAGGCTGGTTCCACTGCGCAAGTCTTCCTCCTCTTCCTCACCTTTTATGAGGCTGTGGGCAGAGCCCAGACAAGGAGCAATGGGAGAGGAAGCCTTGGAAGGTAGTTCTGATTTACAAAGCAGCCATGACATTATGGTACACAATCAAACAATTTCTTTCGAGTGTGTGCACTCCTTGTCCCTCACCAAGGCAACACAGGCTTTCTCATTTCCTGCCTATCCATCTTCCTTCCTATCTCTCTGATATTCATAAGAAAAATCAGGAGGTAATTTTTAGCACAGCAATATCCTGTGATTGAAATCCTTGTGGGTTACAATGATGACGCCAGGGAAACCTTTTCACCTGTGCAACTGCATCTCCTTCGCTGTGGCCTGGTGCAGCCTTTTATACCAGATGGACAATTTAAGAGCAGAACTTGAAAACTGGGGACAATCCTGCAATGGTTTGCTCACTAAGACCTGCAGGTTGGGATGTGCACATACATGCAGTGGTGAGCTGTAGTACAATGAAGCATAGCTACGATTTTCTGCGTTAGCTTTATGCACAGTGATGTTAATTGATTGAAATCAGGACCCTCTGCACCTTCTTGAAACCATGCTTCAAACCACTGGATCTCAAAACTGCCTAAGATCATCACTTGCTTAAACCTTTGCAGTTTGAGATACAGTTTAAGAGGCTTAAAAACTTTAATGCTGACAAATCAGACAAAGCATAAAGGACTCAGTTACTTATATCACTAAGGGGTTAAAATTATTCTTAGACTGGATATTTTCCCTCTAGGAATCTCAAGTCCAACAAGAGATTTGTGAGTCTCACTTCTGTTGCAGCAGTAACACTGAACTCTAGCAATAAATCTCCAGCTTGGCCCTGTGGGGCTGCTCTGCTTCTCACGGTGCGTTTTGCAGCAGCACCACTGCATATAAGAGCAGCATCACGACTGAATCAGAACAGAGACTTCCATCAGATAAGTAACAGCAC
This sequence comes from Alectoris magna, assembly GCA_030625065.1. NCBI lineage: Eukaryota > Metazoa > Chordata > Aves > Galliformes > Phasianidae > Alectoris > Alectoris magna. The sequence goes on along the minus strand of CM060566.1, from coordinate 17,154,357 downwards.
ACAAAAATGACATGCTGTACTTTACCGAGTTGCCATTTCTTCGAACACATGGTCTCCATCATCCAGATGGGCAGTGCTGGCTCAAGCATTGCAATAGCCATGTTTGCAAAGCAGATCGATCCTTAGGAAAAGGAGAGGAGAAAAAAACAAAGCTGAAAAATGAGTTGTTTTGATTCTGAATAAAAAGCTGTGCAGAGAATGAGCGCTTTTACAGAAAAGAAAACCCACAACATTGTGCTTTTTGCAGTCCTGTTTGTCATGCACCAAATGTTGACTAATGTTAAAAAGAACAGAACGTAAAATCACTGCACACTAACTTTGTATATATTTCAGTTCTCCCAGAAATTCTACAATAAAGGTTAAGCTATATTCATACTGTGAAGGGAGGGCAGCAAAGTCTGCAGCGAGCCTGGTGACATTTAGAAAGTTCATGAGGTCTGAATGTTCTGCAAATGATGAACTAAAATTCCCATCTTCTGGTCTTCAGCTCCAGTCTCCTGAGGCGGAATCGGAACACCGTTGTGTAAGAGACACGGTCTGTGACCTGTACCTCCATCACTCCAGAATGAAGAAGGGGAGATGCGCAGGTATTGGTCCTAAAAATACCATCAAGCAGCCAGAGGGATGCCTGTGCCCTACAAAGGGGTGCTTTGTGTACAGACCCTGCTGCCAGCAGCCACAAAGCCTGGGCACGGCTTGGCTCAGCTTGCCCAGCCGTGTGAATTTCAAGTGCTTCCAGATCTTTTTGAACCTCAGGACATTTGGTCACTCAGATGCAAAGGACAGAAGTGCTGACTCAGTCCAGCCTGTGGCTCGTCTGCCCAAGTAGCATTTTCTTCCTTCTCCAGCCCAAGTCCCGCTGCCCTCGAGAGCACTGCAGCTGTAGTGCAGGGTGCCAAACTCCTCGCTAATGCTTTGGCTTCTTTCCTTTCCCTCTTCCTCAAAAGAACCTAACTCGTGTACATGGGACATGTCCCCACTGCTCATCCTTCACAAAATGACTTTCAGAGGAGTTTGGAAGTCACTGCTAGAACCGACAGCCTCAGATGTGTGTTCCCACTTTTCTTTCTAATATTTATAATCCCAAAGACTCCTACAAATGTCACTTTTTGAAAAAAAAAAAAAAAAAGAAGTTTAAGTTGTCTCGAGGTCAGAGAAGTGCTATTCCACTTGGAACTGGCTCCTCATTGCTCAGTTCAAAACGAAATGAGCACGGATGTCATTCTTCGCTCGAGCCTGTCAGACCACATTAGGCTGTGTATCTGTGATTGCTGCAATGAACTTGCAGGCCTGCCGCTCATTCCCTTCCTGGGGCAGGCAGTAGCTGCTTGGCCCACCTTTACCCTGCAGACACAGGGTTGCATCCAATGGGAACATTTCCACCCTGCTGCAAGACTCCATGTCTGCAAAAAAACCCCAGCCAAGCACCCAGGGGCTGCCCTGTCCCAGCCAAACCCAGCCAAGCTCAAGCTCAGTGCTGGAAAAACATTTCAAGCCAAACAAATTGCATCCAGAGGAATCTACACCATCCTGACAGAGGCAGATAAATAGGAAAGATCCTATCCCGCTCTCAGCAAACTTCACAAAGTAATTAGAAATACACATGCACGTATTACAGCTATTTCTCATTAGGACAGGAAACATCACCAGAGCTTGTCAAGGTAGCTATGTGCATGGTGACAAAGGTACTTTGGCCTTTAGGACATGCTGCAAGAGAAAGGTGGGAGCCTGAGCTGGCACTCTACAAACTCAGGGTAAATCCAGTAGAGACCATGCATTCTGACTGAAGCTTCCTGAGACAGGCATGCTTGAGCTCAACAGGGCTCAGCTAAAGTGAATGGAGTGCTTCAGATACACGAATCAGTCAGGAAGCGCTTGTGCTTCAGAAATGCAAACTACTGTGGGTCAAGTGTGTGACGCACACCCAGGAGATTAGATCTGAATGTATACCACAAAATTAGTGTACCTGAATTGAGAGCGTGAAAAAACACTTAAACTGTTGGCCCTTTTGCAGCACCCCTAAGATAAAGCCATCTTTCACTTGTGGTTGACAAATAGTCCACTAGAGATGCAGTGAATTGTGTCATTTTTCAATGTTATATATATATATATTTAATAATAGTTTAAAAACAAAAAGTTTTGTTCTTTGAGCTTCATGTAAATGAAAACAGCAAATGACATTACTGCTAAACCAAGCTAGCTTGGGGCTTTCCAGGATGCTGGGAATAATGCCTGCAGTTGGTTTAAATGTGTGTATGTATAAATAAAAGAGATGTGGTACCTGCTGCAATAATGATATATGGGTCCTTCATAAGTGTCAGTAATGGTGTCCCCTTCTGACTCTACGAAACAAATGAAAACTTGGCATTAGGAAAGGCAAAATGTCAGCTATGGCTTACCGTGTTTTACTGCAATACTTACTTCTGCCTGTGCTCTGGATGGCTGCAGAACAAATAATTGAACAGCTGTGGATAAAAAACCAATACTGTAACACTGCTTCAAGAGGAGGGTTAGCAGCTAATGCAGTGTGCCACATACATACAGGGTCGTATGGACTCCATGGTACCGACCTCCATCAAACAGAGCCAGAGCTGCCAGCACGAGGAACGGAGAGCTCTTCCCCACGAACTCATACATGATGCTCCCAAAGGGTGGGCCCACTGTGGGGGGAAAGTAAGGAGCCTGGGGTGAGGCCAAGTTTCTGATCCTGGACAAGTGTCCTCTGCAAGTGTTTGGGCTGCTGGCACACTGGGGCCAAAAGGTTCCATTTGAAAAAACCCCAAATCTCATTGATTATTCGTGATTATGGAAACCATATTCTTCACACCCCAAAATGCTCTCCCAAACCAAACCCCAGCATCACAGAGATTACAGTCTGACTTTTATCTGCCTAGGATATGCTTCTGTGTAAGAAACAATTCTTAACATGAACTGTGAATCTAAACTGGAGATGGCATGATAACATGGCACTTGGTGAGACCCTCCCATGTTTCCGCAGACCACAGGTGGGATCTTTATGGCTTCCCTCATTGGCAGAGCCTGACACTGACCTAATACTCCCATAGCGAGGCCTCCCAGTGCAATTCCCATCGCGTTGCCTCTCTCTTCATCATCTGTGTATACACTGGCAAGCATACCCATCCCTAAGTCACAAACAAAACAAAGCGTAAATTAGGCAGCTGTGTCCTACAATTTATTGTCATCGTTTTCCAGCCCAACTGAACATTAGACAAAGGAGACATTAGGTATCTCTATACACAAATATACATACATATATATCTATGTACACACACATCTGAGTGTGTGTGTCTGTGTCCCCTCCCCATGGAGTTTGCCTTGAAGCAGAAGAGAGTTTGGCATATGTAGGTGCTCCCCATATCATGTTCTATTACACCGTATCCATCAAATAAATTAAAGATGCCCTGATTTTCTGGATTCTTTGTCCTTCCCTTTGCTCCAGAGTGTTCGGATGATGCTTTTCAACCAGACACAACCAAGCTAAAAGTGTTCAGTTTGCTGTCAGCACACAAATCTGGTACCTGGCGTGAGGTCTGGTGCCCACTGACAGCTGTACTCAGGTCACTGCAAGCTGTGCTCTCAGGATAAAGGACCGTGCACAGTTGATTACTTTCAGCATCCAAAATTAAAGGGTGCTTTTGACCTTTATCTTCACTGTCCTCAGTTCTGATGGTGATGAAATGATGAGCCTTCATTTCAGAGAAGGAAATGTGAAGCGTAATTCATCTGTTTTTGTGAGGCACACGGAGGTGAATGCTACGGGAGGGTTCTCATAGAAATTATTACTTCTGTTTTCAAATCAAGGCTCTAATAGGGCTCAGTAAATAAGGTCCGCAGCTACACAGTGAGCCAGAAAGAGGAAACACAGAATTGCATGAGTGATCACTGAGTAAATACCGGCCATCATGTGCACTAAGAGCAAAGGTCCTGAATGAATGTGCTTACTGGAAGCTGCGGCTGACTTCAGGTTGCTCACATGAGACGCTGGGGAGCGAGTTAGAGAGTGCTATCAGAATGCACAACAAATTTGTGTAAATTTGGAGAACTGTTCTGGAAAAGAGTAGGATGCAATACAAAGCTGATGGAGGTTTACACTTCGATAGGAATAAATCTGCATAGATACAGGGCGGGTATTGCATCCTATGCTACAGCCCAGAGACTAGCACAGGGGATGAGCAAAGGCTTAGAAAAACCATCAGTGAGGAACCTCTGTGTCCCTTTGGATTTAAAACCAGAGAGGAAAAACCAACTCACAATGTGGTGTCGTCCTGAAAGTTAAACAAGCTTTTAAGGGGAGTTTTCAGGGGAATTCTTCTTGAGGAAGTTCCATTCGCCTCCCTTCTCAAGCTAAACTTACATTCCTGAACAAAACATATTTTCTCTAGATTCTGTTCCAGAAATGATTGACTAGTTTGGAATGAAAACCCATACTCCATTCCACCTGTTCATTTTTTAAAAAGTAAATAGATCTGACATTGGACATCAAGTACGGGCAACCTGTAGGCTCAATTAGTAGACACTGGGAACAACGCTACAGCGCTGTGTAACAGAAATTTCAGACACAGGCAGAGGTCCGATCCCCACGGGGATATGTACCAACATAAGTTCCTGGTGAACTCTGAAAGGGCTGAAAATGAATTTAAAACGTTGAAGGCACACATGCAGAAACCCCAGAGAGCTTACCTCACCTAGCGCTCTGCCCTACCGCAGCCCAAATACCAACGAGTCTGAAAAGGCATTTGCTTTTGAGCTACTGAATAGGAAAAAGGCAGATTTTTTTTTAAGTGAAATAGATGTAATTTGAGTAACTTTGTATGATTATTGAAACTACAGGAAAAAAACCACACCCACAATTAAGAAACGACTGTTACTGAAAACTCTGGGATCAGCGAGCTGGATTTTATTCCCCTGTATGCCCTCTTACCTGCCACTGAAGAACAAGAGGAACCCACCCCTTGAAGGGACCTTGCAATGAACAGCAATGTGTAGCTTCCTGAGAAGGCAAACACTACAGAAAAGACAGAGGCAAATTTTGAAAATTAGGTTAACTCTAACCAGGTTAAAAAGTTAGATTTCTTGAAGCTGCAATAGGAAACTTCGTGCCCTTTAGTCAGGCGTTTACTGTGCCTTGTGTCACTTTCAATGCTAACTGCATTATTATCTCTTATTGCATTTGAAGGTGTCAGTGCTGAATTGTTCTCAGGTGTCTGAGCCTCCTGGTAACACAGAATACGAGCACCCAAGTCGTTTTAACTAATTACTCAGGATCTGATTGCACCCTGCCCTGATTCAGCTGCGCACAGAGGTAATAAGACCTTTCTTTCCGGCCTTTATTTAAGGCTGCCCAACCTAAACCTCTGAGCACTCGTGGAAAGCAGGAGTTAAGACAAGCCTCTGGGCTCAAAGCAGTGTTTCTTCCAATGTCCAGTGAGCAGACAAATCGTGACATTTTTACAGTGGTGTTTCACGCTTGGTGCTGTACAACACATCTGGCCATTAATTGGAATTACTACTCTTATCTCCAATCAGAATCTGCCTGATGATCCAAAAAATCCAGAGCTGTCAGAATCTACCATCAGGTAATCTTTTTCCATCGCTTCGCTCTCTTTGCTGTCAGAAATACTGTCCTAATATTTAATGAATTGTTTCCTTGATATCGTTTCTTTTTCTTACGTGTAGTGGATGAGGGGAACTGTTTATTCCCTTCCTTTTTTTTTTTTTTTGTTTGTGATACACTCTGATATATCTTCAATCTGCCTTCTAAAACAAGCCCAGTTTTTAATAATTCCTCACAAGCTTCTAATGATCCCTTGTACTCTTTCCCTCTGGGTCACATCTTGAAACACTACACTGAAAGTGAAGGTAAACCAGCAGCTGAGGCCTTATCAGTGCCGTTTGGAGTGGATGCGTTATCTCAGCTGGCTTGAAGGCTATGCTCCTGTTTGCACATCCTATGGTGATGTCAAGCAATGCTATGATACTGTTGACTTTTATACTCTATTCTTGGGCCTCACGTTCTCTTTCTGATAAGGCCCCATGATTCCTAGTTGATAAGGATCCTGAAAAATAGCCCTCATGACTGAAAACTCTATCGTTTTAAGCGTGTGTGAGCACTGCTCAGATCATAGGAAGCTCAGAGGAGGGTTAGGCAAAGAAAGAGACCAGCCCAAGAGGGATGGAAGGCAGTAAATTCCTTCAAGAGGTCCGTAAGAGCATGCTTGTCAAATCTCTATAACAGCCACTCTTACACTCACTTCCTCTACATCAACAAGAATTCCTAGTTATAACTATTGTAGACCACTTGTTTGAAAGTTATACCTCAACCACACCAAATAAGAAGTGGGTACTTACTGATTGTTGACACAAACATGATGCAGAAGCCAGCAAACAAGGGAATCTGGTAGCCTATTCTGGAGAGGAAAAAAAAAAGAAAAGAAAAAAAAAAGTTCACACCTTTGGGATTATCTCATTAATAGTTGGAGTTAAATTTTCCCACATGAAGTGTTGGAACAGGCTGCCCAGAGAGGTTGTGGATGCTTGGTCCCTGAAGGTGTTCAAAGCCAGGTTGGATGGGGCCCTGGGCAACCTGGTCTAGTAAATGGGGAGGTTGGTGGCCCTGCCTGGCAGGAGGCTTGGAGATTCATGATCCTTGAGGTCCCTTCCCACCCAGGCCATTCTGTGATTTAGCAATTTAGGCAACTGCACGCAGGTGAAGGATGCAAAAACCTGACTTGTTCCTTTGCAGGTTTTGAAGTATGTATAGTGGACCATATGATCAAATTGCTCCATGTTACACATCCTTTCTCATTTGCTAAAGCAGAATTTTTATCTGAAATCCCTGAAAGAAATGCTTTGGAATACACTGGAATGTAGCCTTCCAGTAATGTGACAATACTGGACTTTACATGGGCAGTATTGATTATTCATGGAAATTATGGAAGAGTCTATAGCAGCCCTCTTCATTTCTAGTGACAGTAGTTCTGTAACAGGAGCATAATTATTCAGAGCTTCTGTGATTTCATTGATACAACCGTTATAAAAGTAAGCACCATATGGGCTGACGCAGAACAGGACAAAGTGAGTTTCACCATAATTGCTTTGATTTTGAATTTTTAACTTAAATAAAGCACTGATATAAATATAGAATAAAAAACCCTGCAGGTACGGTTACTGTTGTTGGTGAATATCATCTTTCTCTGAGGCATGACAAATGCAGAAATTGAGTGTCCCTATTCCTTCTTCCATTGCAAAGGGGTGCTTTGTGTGTCAAAGCCAACCCAGAGGTATCTAGGTTGGACACTGTGGACAAGAAGTCTGAGTTCTGTACAGAAATCAAACAATTTGACTTGCCACAAGGACTGTGAGAGAGCAATTCAGCACTCCAACAATTGCATGGAATTGAAGTCAGTTATTTGCTTGAAGACAAATGCCATCTGAAGTGATTGCCATATCCATATTTTTATCAGCAGGTTAAGAGACATTAGCTATGAGATCTTCTATAAGCATTAATGAGCTAAATAAATGGAAGGGCTATCAGAGTCTTGTAATCTTAACTGAAGGACCAGCCTACATCCAGTTGAAACAAATTCCACCTCTTTCAATAGGCTCCCTGCATTTGGAAAGTGTCTCAGCTATTGATAGTTACAAGGAAACAAGTATTTTGGATGTCACTTTGAATGCTTAGTGAAAGCCTGTTTGAACTTTGGTCTTAGTTTTTGCAGCTATGGCTATTATTCCTCCTTTATCTTGGTTGTAGTCACTAGGTGTGAAGCAATACACAGCAGAGGACCGTGGAAGCAGAACTTGCTCTTGCTACCCAGCAGACTCTAATGTTTTATTGCATGTGCTTTTGTCTCTCCCCTCACACAGAGAATCATCTCAGAACCAGACTGTGTGGACTTAGCTAGTTCTTCCAGCCAAAATCTGTAGTACCTGTGGTCCACCATACAAGATGTGAAGGTATAAATGTCAGCAGAATGTGTTTATGCTGAATCAAGCACATCATAATCCTTTGAAAAGGTCCAAATTGTCTAGAACCTCCCCCCCTAATTTAAAGGTGATGTGCTGACCTGCTTAAGGTTGCTGAGCCTCCAAAACTCATGGTTATTCTTACTCAGGTGATGTTCTTACCCACCTGCAGCTGACAGATATATGCAGACAGCCTTTCCTGCATAAGCTTAGAAAGCCCTGCCTTCTCCCAACACAGCGGTGTTAGTTGGCAGTTGTGTGACCACAAATCTGCAGCTGCAGTCCCTGGTCCAACAGACCAGTGCCAGAGAAAACAGACTGGCACTACCCCATCAGCCAGGAGTTTGGGGATTTTGTCCCCTGGCCCATTCTGCTCTTGCCATGACATGGCATGCTCCAATGCAGTAAGCTCTGTCTTGTTGTGTCTTTTTCCTTTCTGTCATGCCTTATCAAGTTATTTTCATAGGAGCTCCTAACAAAGCACTGCATGAGAATCTGCATTAGCCACAGGCTGAGTGCATTTCAAGGAGCCCACCTGCAGTTTGCTCTCCCCACAGGTGTGTCTGACTCCTGAAAAAACAGAGCCAACACTTACAGCAGGGAGAGGAAAAGCTGCTGGTGACAAAGAATGCCTAAATTACTTGCCTTGGTGCCACGTTGTTCCCAGAGAGCAGAATTGTTTGGAAGTGGATTATGTTCATTAACAAGGTTACCCCCACAATGAGAAAACCACTTGACAGTTTTTGTACAGCAGGCAAATAAAGGTTACACTGACCAGGTTAGCAGCTGTGGAACATTAGAGCCTAATTGCCTATCCATTAAGACTGCAAATCTACAGATTTTAATATTGTGACTGCTTAGTGTGCAGACTGGGTAGGATCTGTAGCAAGAAGAGTGTTTTCCTCAAGATCTCCAACCCAGTGCTCTTGCTCTATGCTAGGCATGCAGAGGGGCTCTGGCCAGCTGGGATGGGTGCTCAGGCATTTCAATCACCTACTAAAAACCCAAAGGAAAGCTTACATCGGAACCGGGCTGTAAAGAAGGAATTGTAAATGTTTGGGTTTTTTTTCTTTTATTTTCCTGCCTCACTCTTTTTATACACCATAAATATCTTGTGGTTCAAGCTATGCTCTCATACATGCAAAGAAGGTCACACTTATAGTCAAGCTGGCTGTAAAAACTACCATGCAAACATGCGTTCATTTGTTGATGAATTTTGAGGCAATGTATGGATAGGCATAAAGTTCAAACTATGTATTTTTTCAGGCTGGAAGATGAAGGGGGGGAGCTGCATGCAAGCTGATACTCTCATTGACACCAGTGAGTGGTGGTGCCAGCACCACTGAGCTCTCAGACTAATTCACAGTGAGGAGCAATGATTTGGAAAAAATAATGGAGTGAATCAGTCGTAGGAAGCTGGTGACCAATTTCCTCTTTGGAAGGATTAGGAAAAGCCTTCAAACTCCCCTTGACTTGTCCTGCTCACAAAGTGCTCTGTAGCTAGAGCTGTGCTGTTTGTGTGGTTTCTCATCTGTTACACTATAAGCAAAAGCAAAATGTGCACCTGAGCCAAAAAAAAAAATCTCATCGGGTCTGCCCTGGAACAGTGTTGCTATGGGAGGTGTGTTGTTCACATCCTGTGGCAAAGCCTTTGCCCTGGTGTTCTGTTTGCTATGACTTCCATCAGGACTGTGAGCAAAGGGAAGCTGGTGGTGTATCTGGAGTTGCAAACCAGTTCATGAAGACAGGTGTGTGATGTGACTTGTGTTCATTCAAAAGAGATTGGCTGTCAATAAGAAACATTTTTAGCTTGCTCCTAGAATTAAACTAATTTCAAAAGTTATGGTTAAAGATCTTCAGTTGTAGTTGCTTTAGAAAAAGATGTAATGGAAGACCCTGTTGCATCCTATACAAACTCAAGCACTCAAAGCCAGTGCATATGTAAAGCCAATAACTCCACGGTTGTTTAAAACTCTCAACCACTCCTGAAGAATTACATTTAAATGAAAAATAAAAGCTATGAATATGATGTAGTACTCGATTAAAAATAAACTTACACCCTATGCAACAGGGTGGGCATGGTGGTTTTTGAGAAGCCCATCCTCCTTAAGCTGTTCTGCTTTGCTTGAATTCTGCCATAACAATGATCATTTAACAGCTTATCGGCGGTAGAGTCTTTATAATGATAAGTCGGATATCTTCTGTTTCATTTATAATGTTTTTCACACTTCCTTTCTAATGAACACATACACTGTTCTTAGGAAACGTCTGTTTTAGAGCTGTTTTGCTGGTTTTCTTTTTTTGCCAATGGCTCCAACGCTTAATTGATAAATACATAAACTGATGTTTCCCACGAAACATTTCTCAGAATAAAGGCAGACGCTGCTACCAAGACCCAAACTACGCACAAAAGAAAACCAGTAATCCTTAAATCTAATTTAGGGGCACTTTCCCTTGAGGACACTGCCTGGATGAGAGAACAGCATGCCACGCATGGCTGAGTGCTCTCCTTACTTCTCCTTTTCCCATTTACTGAGCACTGAGCCTGCAGACCCTGCCCCTGGGAGGGGATTTTCATCCCCATGCATAAACCCACGGGATGGTTACATCCTGGCTGCAGGGCTGCCAGCGCCAGAGCCCCCACCAGCGCAGCACTGACACTGGTGCCACCTGCAGTGAAAGGAGAACATCTTGGAACAAGGAGGAGACCCAAGAATGTCTGCCCCACTGCCAGCTGTAAGATCTGTTGGAGATTCCAGCCTCTGGCTCCAGCGCTGGTCACAGATAGGTGCTTGGGGGGGTGGGGGGGGGTTGTGCCCTCTTGCTGACACAGAGATCCTATCTGCAGCATAACGTGACTGTACTAATGAAAGAGCCACCAGCCATGTGGGACGTGCTCTTTCTTTTTCCCAAGTTCTGCAGTTTGTAGACAATATGATACAAATAGCAAAATCCAGAGAAAAAAGATATAAATAGGGCCATAATGCAGGCACTAGATACCTAAAGAACTATTATGAAAATATGACTTGATTTTATACTGCTCTGATCGTGGAAGAGTTGTCAGAGCCTCACAAAGCAAAATAGGAAATCTAGATCTGCTCCTTACGTTGCAGCTGTGTGTGTGTAAAAGTTATATTGTAATGGCAAATTGTTTTGGAGGGAATGTAGAAGGAGATTTGGTGAAATGAAGCTATCTATCTAATATAAAGCTTCTGTGCTTATATCAGTGCCACAGATTTAATACAGCTACGGAATTCTGAACATAGCCAAACCTCTGCTTATCCCTCAGTTGGATTCTCCTCTCTCAAAAGGGCATCAAACACTCAGTTTAGCCATCACGCAATATATGTAACATGTCAAATCTCAAAAAGGTAGTTTGATTTCAAAACCTGAAATATTTCACCTTAAAGAACATTGGTTTGGTTGTGGCCACCTAAGTTAAGTTTAAACCTATGATGACTTAAATGAAAGTGTTTTCAATTGAGGAAATGGACAAATTTGTTCTGTGTATTGTTTTGTGATAAGAAACTATCTTCATTATGGAAACAGCATAATGAGAAACAGGAAAATTAGTAACCTGACTAAATATAATTTGGAACTTATTCCCTACAGAGATTAGCATCTCTGCCTAGAAGAACTGCTGCTTCTTCATGGGGATCAATTACACAAAATGCTAACAATAAAATCAAATTAATTATTAAAATGAAATATTTAAATGATATTACAAATACTTTTTAATCTCCATGTAAATATATTCAGTGCTTGGAGTACTTTTTGTTGTTGTGGGTTATTTTAAAGTCACTGACATTGGTGCTTACAACGCTGATCCTGCTCAGATAGAGATTCTGTAATGTACCATCCAGACACATTTTGTTCAAGCTACCATCTATATGCAAGGATTCAGAGATGACAGCCTGAAGGTTGGACTGGATCCTGCACTGATATCATCCTGGTCCACTGAACTCAGAGAGGAGCATGGCCTCGGTGGGGTTTGGTAGACATGGAAGTCAATGAGAACTTCACAGAATCATTAATGTTGGAAAAGGCCACTAAGATCATATAGTTCAGCCACCAACCTGCCACCTTTATGCCCAGTAACCACGTCCCTCAGAGCCACATCTGCCCTGTTCTTGGAAACTTGCGGGGATGGTGGCTCCACCACTTTCCACTTGGCTCTTAGCTCAGGTGATTTAGAACCACTGTGCACCCACAGCTGTGGGTCTGTGGGAGGCAGGGATGGACCTGAACCCCGCCTGTGGTTCCAATATCGTAACTGCCACGTGTAGGGGTAATAGAAGCGTATGTTGGGTGGAATCCTTCTAACTGGGAGCTGAAGTATCTTGTGGCCCTGTGTAACGGCACTGAAGAAATTTCAACACCTCTTCAGCAAAAGTTTCTATAAAAACTTGAGGACTCAGGAGCTGGAAAAAAAGGAAAGTGTATGACACTGCTGAAGGGTTCATGTGCTTCCCAATTTATTTTTGAAAGGATGCAATTATCGGATGTGTTTCACTAAAAGATTCCTCCATATAAGGTGGAAAGGCAATAAGTCAGGGCCACAACCAACTTAAAACTACTTTGAAATCCTCACCCAGACTTAAACAGCGATGGACAAGCCCCAGCTGAATCACACGTGAGCACTGTTTGCCTCACCTGTTTGTCAGCGGCCCTATGAAGGGGTTGGTGATCAGCTGCACTGTGGCTTTAGAAGCAAACAATAACCCAACTTGAACGTTTTCATTCAGCAGGTCCTTATCTTCCTTCGGGCAGTCCGGTGGTGCAGCGGTCGCATTTACCATCATTGGTGCTGTCTGAGTGTGCTGCAGCTCTCCGGGTTCTGCCTTATCAGACTCATTTCCAGTAAATATCATCGAGTTGTCATAGTAGGAGAAGATGCTCTGAAAATTGTCCTTTGTCATTGAAATGATGTTAGGCTTAGCAGTCTGGACTTCTGTTGCATTTTTCTCATGTTTGATGCTGTAAAGGTAACTGGGAATTATTGGCACTGGAAAAACAAATAGAATATATTGGCATCTTACTATCAGGTTACGTGTAAGTGGAATCACCACATTTTCTTCTTGATTAGGAAATACAGACATTTCCTACAGGGAACAGCAGTAATGATTTCACAAGGGCGAAACTGAACTAAAACAGAGGATTGCTCATGGGAGAAATTACACTCCTAATTGCAATTTAAAGCATAAAGTTCTTTCACATTAGTGTTTATTTTTTTTGCCCGGTTTTGTAATTATCCAATATTCTATACAGACATCATTCAGAAAGAAATATATGAGAAGTATCAAAACTCGTATCTGAACAGACTCCTTGTTGCACGTCAGTGTTGAAATCCCTTTATTAGACTGTGGGAACACAAAAGATGAGAAAAGCATTGAAACTACTATTAAAATATAAAAAAATAATTAGATACATTAATAAAACAAAATGGTAAGTAACAGTCATAAGAAGGGAAACCATCACCATAACACTTCTGTGTTAAGTAGTCAGTACTAATGCATTGATGCTCACACGTTTCAGCATTTCTCTAAATTTAACACTGAAAAGATCACCCAGAAGGGACTATGCTTGATGTTCTTTAGGATCATAGCTGTGTCCTAATTGCATTCACTGAAATAACTGCGGGGGCTACTTGCATGCATATTAATGAATACGTAATGAAATGCCTAAAAACTTCGTAAGAAAGAACATTCGTGCAGAAAGAACATCCAGAATGGACGTGCTAAAAACAGATGTGAAGTTTTTGTTAAGGTCTGCACGGTGGCATCAGCCTTACACGGAGGAGCAGGGTGCAGGAGTGGCACTGCAGCTGGGGGTGGGCTGGGCAGCCCGGGGGGCTCTGCTGGCACTGCAAGCCACAGCCCGGGAGCTTCTCCCAACCCTTTTGAAAGTCTACATAAATACAGACCTTTGAATACGAGAGCTTGTACAGCTACCAAAGAAAAGTGTTCAAGCACTTCATTTGAGCAGGTTCCTGAATCTGGGTGTTGTGTTACTCGAAGCCAGTAACAGCTGCATCTTCGGCTTTGATCAGAACTCAGATTGTTTCATTCAGCCGTCTCCTAGAAGTGCTTTTCTTAAAACCCACTCTGATAGCTTTCGTGTTGACCTATTGTTCCATGAGCAGCGCTGGGGAAAGGAGAGCTATCACAAGGAAGCAGGCAGCCCAGTGTTATCTCGCCTGTTGTTTCAGTTGCATGACCACAGGAGAAAAAAAAAACACAGATGCTGAACTAAAAATACGGCCGTCATTCTATGAAGTAGTAGTGGATTTTGCTAGGGGAAAAATATATATATATGTATATATATATATAAAGATCTTTTTATGCAACTCCTTACACTGCAACTAACAGAGAAATAAAGTGTATGGCAGTGTTTGCAGCACCTGGAACACCGGACGTGTTTTTAAAGAATCGCTGTTTGGATCGAGGGCGTTAAATCATTCACTCAGGGAGCACATCTGTCACCGGAGATTATTTCTGGCATCAAACGAGAGAGGAGAAAAAAGCAAACAAACAAACCCCGCACCACCACCATCCACCTACCGACCACGGTGAGCAGCATGTTGTCCAGCAGCAGGGCGATGAAGACGATGAGCAGGATGAGCTTTCTGGACTGCCGGCCCTCCCGCAGCCAGCGCAGGCTGAGCTCGCCCCACGCCATGCTGCGGGGCACGGCGGGTGCGGGGGGCTGCGGCCCGAGCCACTGCCCGCCCCGAGACGTCCCGCACGCTGCCGGGAGCCGAGAGCAGCAGGAGGAGGAGGAGGAGCAGGAGGATGCTGTCGGGGCAGAGGAGGAGGAGGGGGAAGGAGGAGGACGAAACGAACTGCCGGCCCCTCCCCGGCCCCAGCGCAAGCTCCGAGTGCCCTGCGAGGTGAGCCCCAACAGGTACGTGGGGAGCAAAGGCTGTGCTCCAGGCTGTGCCCAAAAGGGTGCCCAGGTTGGGGTGGTGCTGATGGCACCCACATAGGGGATTTGCAACATTTGGCGCTTCAGTCATTCCTTTCTCCTTGCTGGAGTGCATGGGTCACTCCCAACCTGCACTACTATTTGCAGTCATTGCTCATTTCTTTCTAATCTCTATTAGAAAACAAACTGACTATACAACGGATCAGCAATTGAATTGATGAAGAAGCACCTCCCCTGCGAGGACAGGCTGTGAGATCTGGGGCTCTTCTGGAGAAGAGAAGGCTCCGGAGGGACCTTATAGTGTCCTTCCAGTACCTGAACGGGCCTACAGGAAAGCTGGGGATGGACTGTTGAGAAGGGCAGGTAGCAACAGGATGAGGGGAAATCTCTTTAAAACCGAAAGAGGGTAGATTTAGACACTAGATTTAGATACTAGAAAAAAGTTCTTTACTGTGAGTGTGTTGAGACACTGGAACAGTTTACTTAGTGAGGTTCCACCTCCCTGGAAGCACTCAAGACCAGGCTGGGTGGGTTGTGAGCAACCTGGTCTAGAGGGAGGTGTCCCTGCCTGCAGCATGGGGTTGGAACTATATGATCTTAAAAGTCCCTTTCCAACCCAAACCATTCTATGAAGAAACCTGTTTGGACATAGATTCATAGATCTTTATTTCGGGTTGTCATTCAGGCCACACAACATATTGTTTTCTTTTAGCCAACCCATGCTTGAAATGAGCTGCTCTTTGCCCTACCTTCCCCGTGCTTCACTTTTGGTAAAACCATTGAAACTGAGAGAAGTTTCTTAATGCAGCCCCAGAGCCAACCATCAGCACTAAGCTGATAACAACAATACTATGCAAATATTCAGTTTCTTTATGTTGCCTGCATATATATGTATACATTCATGTGTAAGTTAAGAAGTTAAATGGTGTGCCTTTGCAATGTGTTGGGTCTTCATTAGTAACAGAGATTTCCTGTGAAGTGATGCTCAGACATATGCTGATGCTTCTGTAGCAGCACTCATTTCACACAGTAAACACACAGCTTTTGAATTAATTTATTAATGACATACCTTTATACCGAGCAACTTAATGAGTAACAATAGTTCTCTCTCCTTTCTGTCTCCATCATGCTGATATTCAGCTGGCAGCATCTGGCCACTCTGCTTTGCTCCACTTCAAACCTCTCCTCTCTCCTCTTATCCTAGGTCCTCTTACCCTCAGCCAATTGATTTCTAGACAGCTAATTCCAAAATGTGTGTGCAGAAGCATGCCTGCAGTATTAGTGTGGAGAAGCAGAGAGCATATGAGTACATCTGTTTGCATGTGAAGATGCCCATTGGCGCGCAGACATTATTGCTTTATTAATCTAGCCAATTAAATCCTGATTACTTCTAGAAAATGAGCAGGTCAGGAAGACCCAAGGTTTGCTGCTGTGCAGGTGTGAAGAGTATTCTGTCAATAAACATTTCTTCACCACTATTAATTCAGCTTTAGCCAGGGATCTTTGTATCTACCAAAGAACAAGCAAGAAAGGAGCAGGAGCACAGCCAAATTGGCCATTACATTTGGGAACCTGTTTTTGACTAGGTTTCCCTGTGGAACTTTTGTCTATCATGTAATTGTTAAATGAGATTTGTCAAAAAGCGTGAAAGAAAGCCACTTTATTTTTTCAGCTGTTAATTGAGGTTTCAACAGAACAGCCAAGCAAAATTTCGTGCTTTTAAAATAGGCATTCAACTCCTTTTTTTTTTTTTTTTTTTTTTCCTGTAAAGTATCTGCCCTTTCTTTTCCTTACCTATTCTTGGAAGTATACATGTGCTTATTAAGCTCAGAAATAGCTTCCAAAATTAGATATTTAGGAATCCAAGTATTGGAAACTTAGCAGCCCAAATTTCATTTATGTTCATGGGAATCACAAATTTTAAAAGATGTGATTTTCACCACTATTTGAAGGGACTTCAATTCCAAAATGGCTCACATCATTGGATGGAGCCACTGTCTCCTTCATCCAAATATGCCTTGACACAAGGGACCTACTTGCCACAAGCATTGGTTCCAGTTGGGAGCTCCAAAACCATGGCCTTAAATCACAGCCCCAAGTGGGTTGTGCTCCTGCAATTCCCTGCAGCCATGAATGGAAAGGCTCCTTCTGAGATCTTTCTGAACAGGTCGGTGGCCAGCATTAGCTCATAGTTACGCTTCCTTCTGAGCAAGGAGCCCCCAGCTTGTTAGGGAATAGGCTAAAGGTACCAAGAGACAAAGTTGGCGGCCAAAGAAGTACTTTAATGTGGTCCTGACAATTGCACTTTGGCCAACTGATTGGGAGACTCTTCTGAATCACCTCCATCATGCACAGGCAAATGAGATATACAGACAGATAGAAGAGCCAAAAATACACAGGCAGTGGTGCATTAAATGGCCACCAGTCTGGACATGAGGTTGAAGAACACTACAACTCAGCCGGCCAAATTCTGACCCCAGCTAGAAAGTTTCTCTGAGGCAAGATGCCCTATCGTGGCACAACAGTGTTAGGAGCTCCAGCAAGAAGTGTCACTTCGCTGGCTTGCCTGTGGGTTCCTTCAATGTCCAATGTTAAAAAATAAAAATAAATAAAAATAAATAAAAATAAATAAAAATAAAAGGTCATAGTACTTACCAGCCAGGCTGAGAAATGCACTGCCTTGCTGGCTCCTTTGAGAAAAATAATCCCTTTTAAAGCCGTCTCTTTAAGATTTACATTCATTTCTACAACTTGCAGCTTAATTTGCAATAATTCATAATTATCTCAGCTTTCTGTGTGAATTAATCATTTACAGTTATTGCTAGTGGGGAAATTCCAGCTATAAATAATTCTTACTATTTAAGTTGGAAGACATACCTGGCAGCTTATGTTTTACTAATAACAAGTAATATACTTAGTCAGCTTTTTCAACCTTTGTAACTCTTTTAAGATTTTTTTTCTTTGTGCCCAAGAGTCATGCTACTAATTACTATGTAGAAAGGCTGTGTGGCAGTTAGATCCACTGAATAATGCA
Source organism: Alectoris magna (assembly GCA_030625065.1). NCBI lineage: Eukaryota > Metazoa > Chordata > Aves > Galliformes > Phasianidae > Alectoris > Alectoris magna. Next base: position 17,136,413 of record CM060566.1, on the reverse strand, counting down.
TCTCATTTTCTCCAGGCATTGGGGATATACATTGTATTTTAATCTGCTTCCATATAGCCTACAGTGAGTGCATGTGTGAATGTACGTGTGTCTGTCAATAAACATTAATGCTCATTGTGGTGTGTAGTGTTTGGAGGAGAGAGAGAAAAAGAAAGTAGAAATTTTGCTTTTAGAAGGGTCACATTTATTAATTCATAATGCTAAGCTACAGCCTGCCTGGGTTTATCTGAACAACTGTGTATATGGTACCCAGGTTTAAGACTGTAATGGGCTCACCCAGAAAGCCAGAATGGCTCGGGGTAGATAGATGAGATGCAGGGGAAGAAGAAATACTGTGCAGTTTGGGTACCTCCTCCAAAAAGAAGCAACACATCACTTGCTTCCCTTCACATAGAAGCAGTGACATTAACTGCATGACATGAAAGTGGGGCTGCCACCTCCCCATGCACCTGGGATTGGTGGCAAGAGGTGCAGCCAGTTTGTAGAAATTTTAAGTGAGTTTCAGAATTAGGAAATTGTGTTCTACGGCACAACATCACTCTTTCGAAGTTAGTATTTTGAACCTGAGTGTTTGGCTACATATGGGAGCAGCAGCCCAAGTAATGGCAGAATGAAGGCCAGCGGTGCTTGGCTTCAGTAGGCCTCACTGCTGCCTGCGCTGTGCCAACTGCTGCTGCCCCCATGGCCACGGCCCTGCAGGAGCAGCCTCTGGTGCCATGTCCTGGTGTGCCACAGGTCTCCTAGCAGAGTTCCTGGAAAATTTGGCCTTAGAGAAGCACTAGCAAGGGCTGTGTTACACTGAGGGCTTAATGTGATCCTTTCCAGGAGAGCTGTCATGCTGCAAGGCTGCAATGGAAACTATTTTTAGTGTTTTAGCTGTGTCTGATCACGCTGACATTGCTGGCCACAGGTTGGTGACAGTAACGTCTCACTCTGACATGTCTCATTGCTCTGACAAGAAAAGAGCATCTGACAAGTTCAATAAAAGCCAGAAAATAATGATGCTAAGTAGCACCTTGTTTTCCCTGTTCCTTCCGAGCTGATATTGTGTCTGCACAGCCCCCAGGGCAGCCCCCTGCCAGCTCCCTGATCAATGGAAGGCATGCTGGCCTCGGCTTTACAAACCTAATTATTTTCTTCTGAAACTAAAAGGCATCTGACAAAAAAATCTTTCCCATCCCTGGAGCTTATAGGAATTCAGTTATTTCATGTAAATTGTGTTTATTACTAACGTTTGCACATCTTTTGAAGCTGATGCTTGCTAGGTGGCTTTGCAAGAAACAGTCCCTCCAGCACAGGCTGTGAATGCCATGTATTAAGAGATCTGGTTAGCAATAATGTGGGTGTATATACACATCAGCGTGTGCTAGTGTGCATTTGCTTGCTTGTGTGTATGTGCATGTTTAAACACCAGCTACTTAGATAACTGTGCACCACAAGTGTGCATCGGGACATACAACGGTGAAGAAGAGTTGTGGGGGAAGGAAGCAATAGCTCTTGCTTTGGTAGCTTGGTTTCAGAGCAAACACCTGCCTGCATGTTTAGCTTGTGCCATGACTTCAGTGTGCAGGAAGCTTTAAGGTCAATAACTGTTCACCTTTAACATTTGTCTACTGGTTAGAAGATTAGCCAGCTTTCATGAGCTTCCTAAGGGCTCTCCAACGGCATAACTGAGCTCTGCATCAAGAAGTGGATTCTACTTTCTTCCTTCTGCTGACATGTATCATACTGCTTCTGCTAACACTGTTTCATTTTGCAAAAGTGGCCAAGGCTGAGTCAATGAACATAGGGATTTAGGTTATGAATCTCCTGTGCAAAATAGAACATGAAACGGGCCAGCTCCAAAGGATGATATCACTGCCACTATCAATGGTGCTGGCAGGAAAAAGGAAATGTAACTGCTAGGAGACAGCAGCAGTCTCAAAGCCTGAAAAGCATTGAAGCACAATTTCCAGAGCAGTCAAAGTGCAGAAGAGGTGGAAACATGAGGCAGGACTGCTAGACAGGGAAATATTTTTTGCTAGGTTTTGAGTGCAGTCATAGAGAATAGCCCTGAGTGCTTGAACTCAGCCCAGGTATCCTCATATGTTCAAGATGTAACTCAGGAATTAAAGAAGGGAGTTAAAGGGAGTATGTTTGCCAACAATAAGAGGAAGTCCCTGATGGCGGGGGAAGGCTCTTTTCACTCTGCTCGCATTTTGAAACTGAGTAACAAAATTGCTCCAGACTTTGCATGGATGTGAAAAATCTCCACTTGGCACAAGCAAACACATGCAAACATATGGAAAGAGATAAAAATTCATGAAACCTGTGAAGGACAACTTCTGTCTCTTGGTGGCATTTTAGTCCAGTGGTCAGACATCACTGCACAACGCCATGAGCTGTATCATGGGTCCTGGCTTAGAAAAACATCCATCTAGCTGGTTGTCTTGGCTTCCCTGTTCAAATGCAGTGAGTGGATGCTGGTGGCATTGAACCAACTGCCAGGCCTACATCTAAATATATTACCTTGGATAAAACCCTGTGGAAAATTCTTAATGAAAAACAAGCAAACTGCCCAGAGCAGGCATGATCTGCAAGATGGCAAATACTGTGATTGCTTCCCACAGATTATAATTTTACCAACACCTGGGCTGAATGCACTGTGCTGATGCAACAACCTCATGGTTCCTAATGAAATATTTATGGGATAAGAGCACAAAGAAACATTCTCAGCTCGAGAGAAAACAAACTGTAATGCAGGAACAAAGATACTAGATTAGCTGGGAGGTGAAAAGCTTTTGTGTGGGCTTATTTATATTACCAACATAAATAAAATCACTTCAGACCTGCATGTAATACATTACCTATAAATGTAGTCAGTAAGAAATGTTAACTGCCTGGTCTGGAGGGAATCACTGTGGCTTTGCTGAAGGCTGAAGCCTTACATTAAATGACCTGATTGTATGTGAGAGGTGAGATGCGGAAAAGGCCCTTTCCGTAGCCTTCTGCTCCCTGCACTCACGCACACAACTTTGGACAAGCCACAAACCACTGCAGAACTGTCACTCCGTATAGGGTGTGTAACACTCCACACCTAATCCCCAGTAGCTTTGCACAGCCTTTCGAGGTGACACGTCATAACTGAAATTCTTCCATGAAGGATGTCACTGAACCAGCTTGTAGTCTTTTGTTTAAACTAATTGGCCACAAACATAAGGAAAGATTTCTAACGAGCAAAAGAAAAGGAACAGGAGCTGCAACTCTGACAGCAGGAGCTTTCAGAAGACTTTTCTTTTGAAAGATGGTGCAGTTCTCGATGGGAACATGGTCTGGCGGTGGACTTGGTAGTGTTAGCTTGATAGCTGGATTTGATTTAAGGGCCTTTTTCCAACCTAAATGGTTCTATGATTCTACAATAGGACTGAAGGAGAGACTGGTCAGATAGGGGTGCCAAGAAATAAACTGTCTCTGAATAAATCAGAAATTAAAAGCTACCACTGGACATCTGAATTCATGCAAAAAAAAATTGGTTCTGAGCTTGTTCTGAGTATTATACCTAAGGCTTTATTTGTAATGCAAAATCCACACGTTATGGGACCATGACTGCGAGGATTCAGAGCTGTATTTTGCAGGTCTCACTAAGAGCTGATAATCTCTTTTACATCTTATGTGTTGTTGTTGTTCTGTGATTCTGTGATTCTAAGACCCTGTGTTAATATATGAAAAACTAAGTAGAATGACTAACTAAAAGAGTGAAATCTTCTGCTAGCTTCATGGACCAAAGAAAATCAAGATTAAAAGATGCAGAGAGCTGAGCAGCAGCTGAAAAGCAAACTGCAATTTCTTTCAGTGGGCAGGAACAGATGTCCAGGCAGAAAAGCCATTCTCCCAGCAGAACCTAAACTCCCCAGGCTAAAGCAGCTTCTGGCATTTAAGAAACAGCCCCAATCATCTTTGACTGCAGCAGTGAAACACAGGGTACATGAGCAGTAACTCCCAGCTGTGTGTGACTTGCTCAGGAGCTCCTTAGATGCCTGGAATGGAAAGCTGGCTGCTGTAGGGCACCTGAAGTAGCTTACAGCCATACATGCACTTACTTACTCCCTCACTGCTGCTAATGGACAAAACTCAGCGAAGATTTCCTCTAATGTTTAGACAGCCTTCACACAAATAATCTCTTTGACTTCCAGACATGAGTTTGCAGGACTGGATCATAAAACATGCTATCAATTATAATAAGTACTGAAGTATTTAAAAAATTGCTTTCTCTTTTGTATCCTAATAACAACTACTTTTTTTCCAGGATTTCTGTTTTGGAGTCAAGTAAATACACTAAGCTTGTGTCTTAGATGAGCCTGTTGAATTGTAATTCTTAATAACTCTTAGATGACTTGGGATGTATAATAAATGAAATACTTTACTTAACATATAGTTATATCTTAAATACCTGCGTGTGCTAATGGAAATGCTGTAGTAAATCTCTTTAGTCAAATTCTTTCCTTAAAAATCACACTCAGTTTTGTTCCACCAATAGTGTCTGCATTTTTATGTTTGTTTTCAACAAGAGATTTTTTTTTTTTTTCACTCTTGAAACATAAAATCTTCATATAAGCCTAAGCACACTTAGAAAAATAGGAAGCCCTGCCTAGGAGTATAAACTGCACTGCCGTGCTTAGTCACAAATGGCCGAGTGCAATGAGATTTTACAATAAACCAGAAATGTCTGTGTTTTGTTGTGTCAATAAATGTTCCAGGGATGCTCTTAAAGACAATAAATTACTGGTAATGGAACACTACCCTCAGCATGGAGAAGTCATTTTCCACTTCCAGGCATTCTCAGATTAGGTTTAAATTGCTATTAGAAAATCCTAAACGTGTTTGTTTGAAGAAAATCTTTTTAATGCTTAGGAATAATCCAACGGTGACTGGTTTGAGCAGAGGTAGCTGGAGTAATCCTGGGGAGCAGTTCAGAGATTCGGAAGAAAGCTCAGCTCCAAGATATCCTTACTACTAGCAGGGAGACTGATGCAGAAAGATTTCATATCCTGCAATTTTTGCTGCTCCTCGATGGCTGTGCTTGGTCGAAGTGGAAACATTGTCAGCCTGCTAGGAAAATCATTGTGAGAGTCTGGGTTTATAATATGGGTATACACTTGATCCTGAGACGGAGCTCACATGTTGCATCTTGCAGAGATGCATCTTTAGAGATGGCTATGAATACTGTTCAAGGCTGCAGTTCTTATCCTAAACTGACACTAATCATACTCCGGAAAATAACAAATGAGAGATGTAAAGCATAAACAGGAATTCCTGTATCATCTTTCTGATCTTTTTCACACAGAAATCCATAAGGGATCGGGCAGGAATTTCAGAGAGGCCAATTAACTCTGTGCTCCAAGACAACATCTGTGTCAAACTTAGATCATGCTGGATTGTGCTGCACTATCTGATGAATGACCCAAAAAACGCTGAGCAAATGATTCTTGTCTGGTCAGTGCCCCAAACTGATTCCTTGTGTTTGAATTCGGAATTGCATTCCTGTTAGCATAAGGTCTTCTTTGTTCCTTGCTTTATATTGATTTATTGAGCTATAAAATTGAAAAGAAAGGTGGTTCTCGTGGATGTATTTCCATTAGCAACAGTGGGCTTTGTTCATACGCAATATCTCTGGCCTGTGCTGACATATCTGGAAATCAAAGGTTGTAGTCCCATGTTCAGAATCATCAAAATTGGCTGTGCTACTTCTTATTTTTCTGTTGTTTGGAGCTCTTTTATGTATTGTGCAGGCTTAATGGGATACGTATTTGTGCAGTGTGCAGAAGCCCAGCAGCGGACAGACGCAAGCAGAGGCTGAGTTTTCTTCCCTTGGCATGGCAGGAATTAAATTGGTTTCACCACCATGACTGCTCATACCAAGCTCTTCTAAGGGTCCTGTTGATTCCTGGCAACAGAAGAGTTGTAAGGAAGCTAAGTATGTGACTATGTATTGGTGAGTGGGCCTCAAGCAACTTTCTCGTTGCTGGAGTGGTTTATCAGAAGTTCATCACTATATAATGCATATATAATATGGAATATTACATTTATACAGAAATATATAGAGATGTATGTGGGTACATTACATCCATATAAAGTATGTTTCGTAGTTTTAGTTTCAACTCTGTTTAACGATGAGATTAAAAGTCTTCTATAACGCGTGCATTACAACTGCACATTAATGTTACAGCATATTTGACCAGCCTCTGCCTCTACTGCTATTCTCCATGGGGACACGATGACAGGAAGGTGTTAAGTGCATTTGGTAAAAGAGGAAGCAAATATAAATGAAGAAAGCTCTAGCAACTGACGAGTTTGTTACACATGAAATATTAACAGGATTCATTTTCTAGGGTTTTGGATATGTTGTAAATGATAATTTTATTTAAATTGTTTCAGACTAAAACGGAAGATTGAGATTGGATATAAGGAAAAAGTTTTTACTATAAGGGCAGTGAAGCACTGGCACAGGTTGCCCAGAGAGGTTGTGGATGCTCCATCCCTGGAGACATTCAAAGTCAGGCTGGAGGGGCCTCTGAGCACCTGATGGGGCTGTGGGTATCCTTGTTCAATGCAGGGGAGTTGGACCAGACGGCCTTTAAAGGTCCCTTCCAACTCAAATAATTCTATGCTTCTGTGATCCTCAGGGCCACAGGAGTCATAACAGATATGAGCTAGGTACAAGGACCAGAGGATCTCCATGGCCATCCTGTAGACCGTCACCTCCCTGGAGAAGTTGGTGTGAGGAAAACTTTCACTGCCCTCTGCTCTGTAATCCAGAGGGGAAAGGGAGTCAGGATGTTTTTGCACTTGTACTTTCTTACATGCCTTTCTTTTTGCCATTGTATTCAAACACTGATTCTAATGTAACAGAGGATTGAACTTGGTATAAATCAGACAGTTAACAAACCAGTAATTAATAACTATAATGACAAGAAGTTGTGAGTGGTTGTGTCCGGCACACAGGAAATGGGGCTATGTTGGTGTGAAGAAGGTGGCTTTATCACAAGTGCAGAAATAATGGAGCAAGGTCCCTTTCTGGGCAAAGGGTAGAGCCAGGTGTCCCCACTGGGGAGTTTGTGGCTGCTTTCCTGCAAGTGCCAGGAGATATCTGCGATCGGCACTTGTAGCTTTTCATCTGAGCAGGGGCATCCTTGAAAGGCCACAGGTGCTGCACCAGGACCGAGAGTCAAAAGTTTCATCTATGTGAACTGAGAAGCCATGAATGGTAAAACTCCACCGAGCCCAGAGCTTTCCCTGATAGCCTTGGGAGGGCTTAGTTCAGCTACCAGAGATTTTTCTTCTTTAACATGGCAGAATACAACGTGATGGATAAAACAACAGAAGCCTTGAAACAGAAAACTGTGATTTGCTGAATGCTGCATTTAGAGCCCTGCAGCTCATCCCTCTCTGTGCAGAGAATCCTGTGAGTAGCAGAGCTCTCCCACAGTGGCAGTGAGGGCACGACTCCACAGGTATTAAACATTTATCGTACATTATTTCCACCTTTCTGAAAAGGAAAGGGATCAGCTGTATAAAATTGGGATTCTCCAACATGGAATATCTCCTTTGTCAGACAGTCCTGGCTTTTGTAGAACTGTTACCTCAATGAAATTTTTAATATAATAATTCCCTCTCCAGGTTTTCTGTGTGAACAAAGTCAAGCATATATGAAATATTTGGGGCTAGTTCTTCGGTGGACATAAATCACCACAATTCCTTTGCCTTCCACACCAGCCCACAGCAACTGTAGCTTGGATATAACACAGATTAGTTAATAGCTGAAAAGCTTCAGCTTTTTTGGGGAGGGAATTTAGGCAGTTACTCTGATTTGACAAATGTTTAGCATCCTGATGCACAAGAAGTGTTCCATTTTGAGAGTGCTTTGTCATGGGTATGTTAGTGACATCACAAGAGGTCCCATCTATTGATGTACCCACTGGAGGTGGGGCCATATGGCCCCTATTTGGCCCCAGGATCCCATGGCCAGGTGTAGCAGGCCAATGTGGACATTAGACTGGAAATCTACATCTGCTAGTCACTTTTTCCCTGCAGGAAGAGTCAGTCATTGTCAATATTTATAAAGCCCAAAGAGACGTTCTCACTGAAGGGCAGAAGGAGCAAAAAGTGTTTCATTGTTATGAGTTTCCAGCTCTTCAGTGACATTTGATAAAATCATATTAGCCATAATTATATTTGAGGGGAGCACGTCTAAGTTCTAATGAGCCTTTATAGTTATTCATTATCTGATTTCCCATTTTCATTTTGCAAAGGTTTGTTTGCTTCATTCAGTTAAATTAAGAGAGAGCACTTCTCCTATAACCTCTTCCCTTCAACCTGCAGGTCCTTCACTGAGCATTATAGCTCTACGCCTGCACGTACTTGCTTAATTTTCAGCTTCTTGGGGGTCCTATTATAAGCTCAATGTTCTGGATGAGAATAGCCTTATGGATAAGCACTTGCTGGAAAATAGGCTGCATGTTTTTGTTTTCTATCAAAGGAAATTTGTACAATAAGAAAATGAACTTTACATTTTCAGAAATGACTGCATTTAGTGGGATAAAATCCAGGCACTACAAATGCTTCACCCAAGAGTTATATGCAGATTTAAAGCATAAATCCCATCTCATCCGTTTTGTGGACAGAGCAGCACACTGACTCGTACTGAAGATGAATATCTTCTCTATCAGTTCAGTCTAGTTCATTATTGAAGTCCCTGACTTGGGGAAATAATGGTACTTGCTTTCCTTCTCTTTCTGTGCCTTTTTCAGTGCGAGGTATCCAGATTAAACCTGTCCCCTGAAAGCTGCAAACTGTGTCTGTAGCTGTGACTATGGCTAACCATCTAGATTGCATACTGTTAGGTAGGTGAAGAACTGATGAAGGTGCTAACATGAAGGGCCAATGCTACGGAAATATTCACAGGGCATAAGTGTTCAACCTTTTATGTCTTTAACTGATAAACTTCTGAAATTAAATATTGATTTTGAAAATGTAGGCTATTGGAGCCAATCACATGCACTTTCACAGAGAGGAAACCCAGGGCACAGCTCTGAGAACGGAGCTCCTGTAAGTTTCAGGAGTTCTGGAAATTCAAAATTCACATTGAGGTATTTGTAAATAACCCTTTAATAATAGACTGTGCATCTTCTGAATCCTGGACTGTTCACAGTCTCATTCTGAATCCAGATGTAGTTTGAACATATCTTTAATTCCACCTATAGTTAAAGATGATATGTTTTGATGTCCACGTGCTTTCTATCTGCCAAAATTACTCCAAATTCCACTCTCTCTATATTTTTTTTTGCAAAAAAAATGACCCATAATTTTGATCTGCTAGAGCCTGCATCTACATGAAAGGAACTTTCAATAGACTGTGTCCATTGCCTCTGTCTTCATAGACTCTCTCTTCACAAGAGTAAATAAAAGAGATGCAGCAAAGGAATAAAGGGAAAATCAAGGATAAAAGAAATAATTTGTAAGCACAGTTAAGTCAAAGCATCATGCCACTCCTTTGTACTTCAGATAACCCCAAACATCTTCAAAGTTAAAGGCAGGATGAATATCTGTAACAACTAATTGCGTCTGCTGCACCTGCTGGAAAGTGCTGTGGCTGTGTACATGAATACCAAAGCAAACCCCACTGCTGCAAACAAATTCAGAGCCTGTCCATAATGCTACCATTCTGTGAACAAAGCCCAGACTTTGTTCTATTTTTAATACATATCTTGTGCTTTCGCTCATGTTGTTCTTGACGCCAAATGCATTCTCCAAAAGTTCCTTAAAGAAAAATGTTTGTCCTTCCTCAGCCCAGGATGAGTACAAAAAACCCAGGTAAAGAGGTGGAAAGTTGGCACGTGGCAACTGCTGCCTCTTGATCATTCAGTGGTGGTGTTTTTCTTTTATGCCCCTCCATGCATTTCTCCCTGCCTCTTCTGTTTCATGTAGACTATTCACTATGTGGAGCAGGCATTACCTTTATATTTATTTGTACAGTACATAAAGAGCTTTTGGTCCTTGACTGGAGTTTCTACTAGCTACCTCCATATTGATATCAACACATCCCTTGGGGGTTTATCATCACCTCTAACAACACCCCTCTATTACATAGCACTGAGCTGAGCAGTTTGGTTCACCGCAGAGTGACTGTGATTTGCTGAGTCCAAACAGCACCTCTATTAGGCATTTAGCAGTGCTGTACTTATAGTGTTTATGAAAGCAAAAGCAACATTCTGCAGTCGGAACATCCGCTGGTGGATATTGTGCAAGAAGAACACACCTGCTGTGTATGTATTACATACCGTAGTTAATTTGAATTTGTTTATGAAACAATAAATCATTCAGTGTCAATGGCTGACGACACTGCAAACTCCCTCCCCTCTGTGTGATTTAATTCTATTTAATTACATAGATAACATGCTTCTGTTTCTGTTTGCCAGGTCTCTATAGAACTCATAGACGCAGAAGGAGAACCAGGTCTGAAGCACGTAGGGGAGATCAATAAACAGAAAGAATGATTTTTAAAATGTTTCCTTTTTGCATCATGTAAGCACTGCCAAGGATTGCACATGGAGATATGACACTGTTCAAAGCACAGCTCTTTGATGGTAGGTAGTTGATGGTAGGTATTTAAATAGCATCATTAGTGAATGAAAAGTCCTCTTTCTAAAATTTGTGAAATCTGAGTTTGTCCAAAATAAATGAATTAACAAAAATTAAAGGAATATTTCAATGAAGTCATCGTTTGCGTCATCTGTCATAATGCTGAGGCATTTTATTAGTGATTTCCAGTCATTTGTTTCTAATGCAAGCAACGATACTGATTGGCACCCAACACATGCAACATTTGGATGCGCTCATTTTCTCTGTGCACACAGTCACCTGCACTCCTGGTCCCTTTGGCTGGGGGCTGCCAGCACGCACAGCTCAGCCCAGCTTACCCTGCTGCAGCTGGGGCAGACGGGAGGGTGGCAGGACCACAGTGTTTGCTCTGCTTCTGCACCTGCCCTGTCCCCCTTCGGCAAGCAAACAGAGAAACCCCTTCAGATGTGTAGAGCTGAGATGCTGAGAGGCCATCAGCATCGATCCGTGCCCCTTTCCTCCCGCTCCTCACAGAAAGGTTGCACGCTGTGCTCTGGGAATGATGCTCAGGAGACTGTCGCCGCTGGTTAATGTTTTCTTCCCCCTCCCTAATTTCCATGGAGTCACCCACAATATACCCTTTGCTATTGCCAGCAGCTGTTGTATTTCCCCACGCGTCTCTTCCGGTTTTCAGGGCAGAGAAAGTTCAACGGCCAAGCACCATTTACAGGGGGTAAGGTTATTGCTGGTCAGGGATGGGGCTGCAGTGCAGGAGCTGACATTTCGTGTATTTGCATCCCAGCTGCCTCATGCGGTTACAGTCAGCCGTGCTGCCACAAGCTGGAATGATCCAGGCCCCACAGCCTCTACCGCTGCAGTTTAAATTCCACTAAAAATAGGAGTAATAAGAGAAACTGGCGACATTTAAGCAGAAGTCTGGGCTGAGTCTGAGCAAGGTTAGAAGAGAACAAACAAAAGATTATCTGTCCTTTGAAGCATCCACCTTCTTGCCAATTCAAATATTGACCGGCTGCAGAACAGCAGGATCACTGCTTGCAGTAGGAGGGAAATGGCTGAGCTTGCTTCAGAGGTAACCCTTACAGGAAAAAATGATGTGTTGAGGTTTCTAACAAAGGCCATGGTCTCCAAAAGAGACAAAAGGTGTTGTGTGTACTAAGGCTGCTATCTCAGGGATAAAATCTAGGTGTAAAATCTGCGTGAGATCTGGATGGAAATAGCAGACCTCACCACAGGCTGCTACGTGATGTTTAAAAGTGTCCTTGTGCCAGCACCCTGCCCCCAGCTGATTGTGTTGCAACGGGGAGAAATGGGTCAGGGAACTCATCTGCCTGCAGAGGAACCCTCTGCATTTGGGGTACAGTTGAGCTGTGTTGAGTCCTGCTCTGGCTGCTACTTTGTTCCTCGGATATTTTCAGAAAGCAAAGCAGAGTGATCTCCTGCAGGTTCTTAATGTTGATAATTTCGCTGTTCGGAGAAAATCAAGTACTATATGTTTTTTTTCTTCCTTCTTGATCAGTTTCTTCCCCTAAAAGGACAACACCTTTCCACTGAACTGCTGAAGTGGCTGCCTAACTTCCATCACCAGCACATGGAATACACCTGGCAGTGGGACTTGAGGTGTGCTGCTCTCTTCCAGCATGCTCTGAAGCCTGCACTGTTACTGCTGTGGTATGCTACAGTTTGACCATTCTTTTAATTCACTGTGATCTGTAGTGTTTTGGTTTGGTTTTTTAACATCTTTTTGGTTTGTCCAGGGTTTGGGGTTTTTTTTTGGTACTTTGGGACAGAAAAGATTCAAAAGAAGTTTTTCTGAGATGTTGTATGCTTGTAGTGGAAATGCTAATTCACAGCTTGAAACTGACTGAGCACCTGGTGAGAAGGCAGGGCCAACCCAGGGGAGCTCAGGTGCATGCAATACAGCTGAGTGACCAGAAGGGCTGGAGCCAGGATCCACCCGTTCCCAAGTGTCATTTAAGGGTTGGCAGTGGAAGGAAGGCTTTCTCTCTAGAGATACCTGAGGCCTTCTGAGGGTAAGAGGTTTCTTTTGTTTCAGTGCCCACTGCTGTTGCATTTGAGCAATCCCTTACTTGCTGCAGCCTGAGATTTTGCTGCTCTGGTATCGCTGCTGCTCCTTCGGCTGTGTTACGATGCTAATATTCTTGTACTAGAAAGACCTGACAAGTCCAATTTTGAGAACAAATTACTACTAGAAACTAGTCCCTCTCTCAGTCCTAATTAAATCGTCTATCCTGTACTGAACAGAGCATTGAGCCTTGCCACAGTCCTCAAAGGTATTACTACACTTCAATGGATGAGGGCAAATGAAGCTAAGGAGAGCTGTAACTTGCTTCAGGTCGTTCAGCCAAAGGGATGCAAAATGCAAAAATTGAGTGGAAAGAGATCAATTCTAAGTTATGTTCTCTTGCTGTTAGGCAGAGTCCCTTCCTTGTAACAGGCTGGGCTCCCCAGACCCCAGTGGGAGCAGGAGGGGCTGCTTCCTTGTATGAAATCAGGCAAGCCTGGTTGCAGCATTTCTGCAGTCATCTTCTGTGCCTTGGTTTACCCGGTCTTACGGCCTTTGAAGAGGTAGTTATGAAATCAGAGGTATGCTGATGCAGCTTAGGTATTTCTAAAAGAAATAGTAAAATGAGGATTCATTGAAAAGCACCCTAAAATCTATGCTCTCTCTATGTATGTAAATGTGGAACATCACAGTAAATTGTTGAGGTCCCTCCTAGCTTTAAAACCATGAACAGAAAGAAAAGATGGACTTTTCTATGTGAACTTTAAACATTTTCTCATTATTTCTCTCCTAACCATTTCTGACCTGCTTTCCCTTCAGGTCTTCGCTCCCTTATGAATGCCCCTATGCCTGCGCAGAGAGTAGTGCTTTTATCTTTGCACGAGTTTCTCTCCGCCGTTCTCTGATCCCCAAAGCAGACAAACAACGGACCGGATCCGGAGGCGGTGTTAATCGGCTGTCACCATGGGTGTCGATGGAAACCCGGCTCCGGGCTTCGCGTCGCAGCTCTGTAAAGGAGCCAGGTCTGTGAGCACCATCTAGTGGATGCTGACAGACGTCACTGCACGGCACAAACGTCCCTCTGGAAGGAGCCGGGTCACAAACACGGCGTCAAGACGTCAGCAGCTACAGGTAGGTGCGAGTGAAGGTGAGAAATGCGGACAGCGTAGATATGTTATATATACACACTAATCTTAAATTCCTTCTCCCCCACTTTGTATTACAAATGCTTGCTAAGTGGACGTACAGTCTTTGTAAGGTGATGCATCTCTGAAAAGCTGAGATCCCATTGCTGGCAGCCACCATGTGTCTTGACTCACCATAATATACAGAGCATTATTTTTGTCTCATACAGTATTACTGCTGGGTGTTGTTTAGAATCATAGACTCATTAGGGTTAGGAAAGACCTGTAAAATCATCTAGTCCTGCTGTCAGTCAGTGACTTTCTGCATGCATGTGGTGATGGGTGCTGGGGCAGCTGGAGGGAGCTGGGGATCTCCATTCTGAGCACACAATTACAGAGAAGAGGGCAATTAAAGGCCCTGATGCCATGGGCTGTGCAGAGTCAATACTTCCCTTGGTCTGGGTGACAGTGTTGTCTTTGAAATGCAGTGAGGCATTTCCTAGGACTCTGGTGGCTCTAAATTAGCAGGAGGTGCATTATTCAGGGATAGAGTCACATTTAAGGGCTACATTTTTCATTTGGAGACAACAAGAGCTTTGTGATATTGGTCATCCTGTGTCTGGGAGCTCTCCTGTGCTGTGTGAGCAGCACCTGCTCTCTTACCATGGGGATCCCTTTGAAACATGTTAGAGGGTGAGAGATGTTCAGGAAGCATTGAGAGTTATTCAGTGTGCCAGGACGCCCACTGCTTGGCCTTTATTCATGGTTTCTGGTACCAGCACCAAAAAAACAAAGAACCTGGTGTTGGAGAAATGGCTCAGTGTTGGTAGGTGAGGATTCAGGATGGGTAGTTTCTAATACTTGACACCATTTATTTTGCAAGGTAAGCAGACGACATGATAATCAGGGCTGAATACCTTTAAAGGACAGCCTTCAGGTGGAAGGGCCGTTGTGTTCTGTCACAGCCATGCAGAAGGCCTCGCAGGGAACTGAAGTAGAAATCAGTTTGGTGTCTGCTGTCCTTTGAAGTTTGCTCTATGCTTAGCACAGACAACAGATGCTCTGCGTTTGGGCAAAGCTCAGTTAGATAAGCACAAAGCATTTCATGGTAGTACATGGGCAGGGCTGTGGCCTCTGGGAAACAAGGCCTGGATCATCCCTGTAATTGAAGGCATCAGCCTCAGAAGCAGATATTCATGTGGGGGTTTTTACATGTGCAGACTTGTCAGCTGCCTTGGGAGATGGACCACCTTTAGGTCCAAACCTTGTGCAAGATCCTCTCATGCCTCCGCTCCTTGGTTTCCTTCCTGTGGAAAGGACTGGAGTTCAAGCATCCACAGGGACAGCATGCAGATAAATAACTGAAAGACTTAAATAACAGACCTATGGAGATATCTCCCAATTATGTCTGTTCCTGCTCAATTTGAGAAACGTATCAGAGCAAAATGGCAAGGCTCTGAATTGAGCTATGTCTGCTCCCCTGAGGACCTCTCAGTCTGTCTCTGTTTCATCACAGAACCTGCATTCAAGTATGGCTGCTCTCCTGACTGACCTCTTCTCTGCACCTGGCCCAGCTTGGTTTGCAGGGCAGCCCCCATCTGTGTACAGGCCATGCTCATGGACTCAGGATGTAGATTCTCATGCTATAAGTCTCTTGAACTTGATAATGTAGAATGTGACAATGACCACTTCTACAAATGCCCTTCTTCTACATAAATGCTTTCTGGTCCTTGATTTGCAATTTTGCAGGTGTATCATGTTTCTCTTTCTCTACTCTGGAGAAAGAAAATACATTTTATTTGCTCTGTGCTTGTCAAATTCTTGGTCTGCTTGATTACCCTGCTCTCCTAGCTTTCCGGCCAGCTGCAAGGACCTTGAATGAGAGCTACCTGGATCATTGCTCAATGCTGAATTAGCAGTTGAAGACTGACAAGGTGATGCTTTCCCTGTATTCGGATGAGTGACCTAACAGGCTTGCACAGAGCTGACAATAGGTATTTACAGATGCTGATACTGAAAACTAACACATTGGTCAAACATTGATCAATGGCTCAGGTTGGGTGCTCGACTGCAGCTGGTGGGGTGATGTCACTCAGCTAGCACAGGACAGCCAGCAGTGCACATGCTGTACTTGCATTGCATAATGCTTCTGCGTTCACGGGTCCTATTTCACTGAGTTTCTTCCTTTTTAAAATACACTGCAGCTGCTCCACAGATCTACTCAATAACCCAGTGACACATATTTGTAAACTAGCCATAAGGATTTTTTCTTTCTTGCTTAGCCAGCATGGGCAGGAAGTGATAAGGTCTGCTTTTGTTACAATGAGAGATGCATGCTGCAGCAGGCTTGTGGCTGGAAACCTTGGATAATGGATGGTTACTTGAGGTCCTTATCTAAGATGCTCCAAGGAACTGCCACGATAAAAATAATAAACACCAGCAATAATAATTATTAACAGAATTCAAGGAGTCTGACTCTAATCCCACGCTGGGTTTGTAACTTAATGATTCTGCTGACTTTGAAAGAGCTGCTTCTGATTTAAACTGCTGAAAGTGAAATCAAAAACAGACAAATTTTTGTCCACCTTATTTGCAATCAGGCTATTCTGAGACGTGGTGTAGCTCCTTGATGATGCTGTGAAGACCAAAATATAAGTGACATTTCTGGATCCAAGAAGCTTTTACTGAAGTCACTTCAAGTCCTGTCTGATGCGGTAGGCTGAAGATTTTTAAAGGAACATGGAGGTTTTTCATATAACACCTTTTTCCGAGTTGCAGGAAGACTGAGAGCGGTTTCTAACTTGGTTTTATGTTTCCGTCAATGCTGTTAAAATCAGATATTTTACTGGGCTAGGATTACGCTCAAGGGTTGGTCAAAGTGTTTATTTGAACATCATCCCTAAAATCTATTTTAAAATTGCCTGTAGGTTGAGTTAAATGACTTCCTTAATTGCTGTGTTGAAAGAATTGTTAATATTTGTGCTTCAGTTACCTCATTCGCTGTCTGTGGAAGATGGGGATGAGGGGGGGAATCCCCATGTTTCTTTGAGGACAAAGAGAACATCTGCCTAGGGGCCATGTCCCAGAGACACTGTCACAAGTTTCAGGTTTCACCCCAAGCCCTCTGGGCAGGCTGGGACACTGATGGAACTAAGATGGGAGCTCTGCCAAAAAACAATGACAGAACATGGTCATGGGCAAAATAATTACTAACCACAGCAGTGCTTGATGGAGTCACAAAATGCATCTTAAAGTTTTTCTACTTTTTGACCAAGAAAAACTTGGGTTTCATTCAAGAGGAAGTTTGCCTATCTCAGTAGTACTTGGTCTCATCCTGACTGTGGTAATAGTGAAGGAAAGTGCCATCCCTTGATGAGTAGAGCAAGAAGAGCAAGCAGCAACTCCCAGGAGTTCAGCCAACTTGTGTAGAAAACGCTTCCCATGAGATGGCAGCTTAGGCATGAAACAACTCTTGTAAAGCCAGGATCAAATGGGATTAATGGCGGCACGTACTCTATTTTTTTTCCCTTGTTTCCGGATCTTTCACTGAAGGCTCTGTGAGCTTTGAGATGGATTTCCAAAAGATCAGAACTCAGCCCTCTGCTGCTTAGGTGTAGCATTTAGAAGTGGCTTTTCTATAAAGTAAAAACATGCCTACATAATCTTTTTAAGCTCAAAGTTTATTTGTTTCATTGGCAAAGCAAATTGCTGTAGAAACCCTTTGGCACTGCGACAACCTCTGTTGCACAGCAGATTGCAAAGCAGTGCTGTTGGCGGTCAAACGTTAGCGCAAGCACACGCTTATTTACAGACCCAGACAGTAAATCAAACTTCTTAGTGCAGCACAGCATATCCTGCTCTTAAACTCCAGGGAAAGTTCATGAGCCTTCATTTGCATTTTAAATTCTTCCAGGAACTACAAAGCTTTCTTAAGACTATTTATAGTCTTTGGGAAACATCTTTTAGCAAGAGTGCCACGTATTGCTTTGATGGAAGTAGAGCATACCAACTTCTCCTGGGAAAGATGGAACGAAATGTTATCAAAGCTGGAGGAAGCCAGTCCTGCTCCATTGGCAGAGTACCATGGTATGTCATCATCTCTGTGGGAAAAGCTGGAGTTTCTGCCACAGCACACGGGGATCACAGAGCATTCATTCTTTCAGGTCCTCCTGTTCTTACTCAAACAAATGACTCATCGCAGTGAGACATAGGTAAAATGGCTAAAATCTTTTTTCTATCAACATTAAGCAGTTGAACCAAAACTCATCCTACCTATTTGTATTTGGTTCGAAAATGTTTTGTTGAAATGCTAGGATATTTTCCTAGGGAAAGAAGAAAAATCTGTTTTTTTCAAAATTCAGTGAAACGTCAGCAGTCCTCATCCAGGCATCAGCCAACTCTCTCGCCCAGGAAGCAGAACAGCTCTGTGCTTTTGCCTGGTGTGTCTACCTGGGGAGCTTTCTGTTAAGTTATCAGAGAAGTCTATGCGGTGCTGTGACTTCAGACTGCTGAATGAGAGAAAGAGCCTAGAAACAAGTGTAGCATTGAGCTGGTGAGCAGGGGGCTTGCACTTGGTAACATACTGAATGCCCTGAATTCCTGCTTTCTTTTAGCAGTAACAACTTTTATTCCTTGCCTCGAGAAAAGTGTGAAGTGGGAAAATTGTGGAGCTTGGTTGCTTTATACCCAGAACTCCCCAAATCTTGCACTGCTCCTTAAACTTTTTTGTCACATGTGACCAAAGGCAGCAAATGAGTGGATTTCCCCTCCCAGACACTGATCAGAGATCATGGTGATGGTCTGCATCACACAGCAGATCAAATAACTCTCCTTCAGCAGAGCATCAAGTGCAGTGGCAATTTTATAAGCTGATTTGTGGTAACTTCTCTCTTCCTTTTCCCATTCACTCACAACCTTGTGGAAGCAGATAATGCAGTGAGTCAGTGTTGTTAGACAACATCATTACCCTCATTTCTCATCAGTAGATGCTTAACGTGGCAATTCATTTCTCACTGTCGCATTTCTCTACTCTTTCCTTTGTGCTTGATTTCTTCTTTCCTTCTTGCCTGTTTCCCTTCATAGAATCATAGACTTATGGAATCATTAAGGTTGGAAAAGACCACTAAGGCCACCTAGTCCAACACCAGTGTTTCCTGTGGACTTGATACATCCTGAAAACTCACAGACATGAAGTTTTATGCACAAGTTCAGTTTCGCAAGGACTGCGCTGTGAGCTTCATCAGCTCAAAAGAAGGTTGAATGAAACTCAGAATAACTAGATTTTGTCTTCTGAGAGACTAAATTTTCAACTAAAAGCAAAAAATACAACCACAAAAAAAACAAACACAAACCCAAACATTAAAAAAAGCTCAGGTTCACATGCAAAATGGAGTGCACGTGCCAACTAACATTTGTCCAGGCATTTCCTAAAACTCTCTAATGAGTACCATGTGTGGACAGGCAGCTATTGGCACGCACACACTGTGCACTCATGGACTTCACTGGCAGTGAAGCTTTGCATTTAGACCTTGGGCCCCTATCCCAAAAATATTGGCCTGATATGTGAGAGGGCTGTTGTCTTCCAGCAGCTATTACTAGCTATGAGTGATGGAGCAAATTCCTAGTATTTCTGTCACCATATGTGCTGATGTACTTCAACAAATGTAATTGAAATTTCACCTTGATCTTCCTTGCTCTGCATGTGATGTAGTACCACTTTGGATGAGTCAAGAAATCTCTTTCCTACTATGTAAGTAGAGGACAGGTAAAGAAGCAAGGGAAGGGCAACCTAACTAAATATTTTAAGTTACTCTTAGAATTCAAAAATATATCCTGGCGGAACAGCTGAGTACAGCCTGGGGAGGTGCTTTATATAAATCTATATATTTTTTAATTGTTCAATTTGTGCAAGCCAGGGAAAGGAACGAGTGCCATCATTCTGTATTTGCAGCACATTCATATTGCATGCAACAGCCACACACGCTACCTTTGAAGCACCCTGGGGTCTATAAATTAGGATCATAAGGTATGCTGGGAACCTGGAAGCAAAGAGGTCTGCAGGGACTCCTCTCAGCTGGAGTCTCAGCCTTTGCCTCTGCTGAGGCTGCCATCACACATGCTATTAGTGTTCATTATATGGGAGTGTTTTTGTGATGTGGGTGCATCTCCACCTGGAATGAGTTGAAAAGGCATATAGGCCATCAAAGTGCTATCAGATGTTATTAACGTTTAGCCCACTAAAATCTGGACTACATCTGAACTACTGGCACACAGATGACAAGTCCTACATCCCGTTAAGAATTTCCTGAGTCCTCAGGCATATTGTTTGTGTGAGATGCTTCTGAATGGGTTGCCATTCTTTAAATGAAGAAGCAGGAGAGAAGAAGGAGGGGGGGAAAAAAAAGAGGAATATTTTGGGTGGTTTTGCTAATGTCTTTTCAATGCAGTCCTTGCGTCTTCCTCCCACCACTGTTTCCTGTCCCAAAAGGCTTTCTCTGCCCTGCCCATGTCTGTGGGTGTTGATGTCAGTGTTGCAGCCTAGCACCCTGACCTCCTTGCTGATCTCCTAAGAGTTCTCTGACCACATTCTGACTGCACAAACCTTCCCCAGGCCAGAGGCACCAGGCCTCACAGTATTTTCAGTACCTCTCAAGCCCCTCTTCACCCTCTCTATGTCTGTACAGAAAATGGCTCTTTCTATCTCTACTGTCACTTCCTCCCTCTAACCCTTCTGCCCAAATATTATTTTCTGCTTCTTCCCCTCATTCCTCTATCCCACCCTGTGCAGTTCCCACACCAGGAATACCCTCCTTTCCTCCCCTAAGTGCTCGTGACAGCTGCCATCTTGGCCCAATCAGGAGTGATTGATCCAGCATCCTTCAGCGCCAAGTGCATTTGATCTGTGAAGTTCTCCAGCTGGGTCTGTAATAACTCATATCCTTTGTGGGTTACACATCAAGCAACTCTTTCCCCATCAGTCACGTCTGTCTTGATAGAAAAGTTCTTCCACGAAGCTCTTTACTGTTAATCCACCATCTCATGAAGCACGTGATGGAGAAAGTTATTATGGGAAGCAGTATTTTGTACTGCTTTGATGCAAGTGAAGCTTATTTCCATGTCAGTTTGGTCGAATAAAAATGTCTCAGGGAAGAGATCGTGAATTCTGCCAGGATTTAGACTATGATAAGAGCAATCAATTGATAAATATTCATGTCTGAGGCTTGCTAAATGAGCCACTGCTCGCTACTTTTGCGTCATTTTTGTTAAGTCTGAATGCTTCATTTACTGAGCTACATTCAAAGCCTGCTAAGCAGACCTAACTGCTGCTATCGATGTCGGCACAGTGCTGTTGCATTCTTCTCTGTCATCTGGTGAACTGTGCTCCAACTCTAACGGAAAGAAAATTAGGACCAGATATTCCTATTTGTGTGGGAGCAATGCTTCAGTGCACCTGTAAGAGGACAAAAAGCCTTTTAATCCCTGACCTTTGGGTGCGTGCCCAGCTCTCCATCCTCCCCTATGTCCCTGACACAATACAGGTGACCATGTTACTTTTGCTGCACGTTGGTGGTCTTGTTTTGCCTAAATCACGTTTTTCTTGTGATGTGCTCTGCAGGGACAGAGTGTGCTTGTTCAGAAAATCTTGGGAACTGATTTGTCTGCCTTGCACACAAATGTAAAACTGAGCATCTCTTCAGAAATCAGATTTACTGATTATTCTGTGAACTATACAACAGTTGATTTCAATGCATTCCAGGCTATGAAACCAGGTCAGAAAAAGCACAGGAAGCCCAATATTCTGTCTCCTTATTTCCCTCCACCGTGCCCATGCAACGTTCCACACCTCATCTGTGTTCTTTCACTTCTTTCCAGACTAGAGGGCTACTCTACATCTCTCGTGTGGGAGTTGTTCCACAGCTTTGTTCATCCTTCCCCTTGGCCTCTAAATGTTTTTTGTTTCTCTTACATCCTTTGGGAGGTGAAGGACCAGAGCTGCACGTTTTATTCAAGAGGAAAGAGCACTATGATACTGTCGAGGTCCACAGTGATGTGATTTGTTCTTTCTGCGTCTATAAAATATTCTCCTATCCCCAACATCTGACATGTTTTGTGTGAAGTAAAGCTGTTTACTGCCACCCCTTGGCCATAACTAGAATGATATTGTGTATGATCCTTTTTGCAAGTCCGGTGAAACTTCCTTTATAGTAAATGTGTAGGTATGAAGGTAGCACATCAATGAGAAATTGGTAGAGTCCAGGTTCTGGATGAATTCTTTTGCAAACAAGAGATCTCACTGATGTGGGAGAAACCAGTCCCATTGCATAAAGACTGGTTCTTACTGATGCTGGCAGTGTTAGGAATATCAGAAGGAAAGTCCCTGGCTACCAGGGAGTGCTGTCCTCTAATCCAAAGCCCATTAAATAATCACACGAATCTTTTCACTGATTTCTGAAAACTTTGGTGCAGGTCCAAAGTCCTACATTGATTTTAATCCAAAGATGTAAAAAGAGAGAACATGAGAGTAGTCTGAATGGAAGGACTTTGTGTGTGCCATCAAACTCACAGCAAACATTAAGCAATTAACCAGAGTTCCTTCTAACTGCTATACTCTTTATTGTTGTCCTTATAAAGCAAGTTTCTTTATACCATCATTCATTACATGTAAGCAGATCACCAGTGCTTAATCACAACAGAGTATTAATAACAAAAGGACTGTATGCAAGTAATTATTCACAGTGATTGTAGTGGAGTTGTCATTTACACGCTCTGAACATCTCATCTTCAAAAGGCATACCTGCTATGGAAAATAATGCACATCCTGTTAAAATCAAGCATGCTTTAATACCTAACAATGCCATTCACATCCAGTGTGCATGCTTAACCATTACACACTAAGAAGCAGTTAATTAAAGTCAGTGAGTTATTTTATAGAGCATGTATATTTTTTGACTGAAAAAAAAGTTATTGATAGCTTGGTTGAGATTACAAATAATATAAGAAAGTCTTGATAAAACATTGTTCCCATGATAATGTGCTTCACTACAGGATTCACAAAACACCACAGAGAAATCTGTAGACTTTTCTTTCTATGAATAGGTGAAAGAACCCAGAGGAGGTAACCACCCTGTGCAGAGTAAAACCCAAGCCAGAGGAGAGAACTTTTGGGAGCAGTATACCCAAGTCATCATGTTTCTTTAACAGCAAAGATGGAGCTTCATCCCACCCGGAGCTCTGCTGCATGTCTTGCCCAGGTGGCTTCTCAAGAGCAGAGCTTGTCACAAACTCTGTCATAGCTGGGCATCACGAATCTTGACTCTAGGCTGAGCACAGATACGATAAGCGATGATGGAAAAGGAATGGTTTCAACCCTGCACAGTTGAGCAACATTTTGACTAATTTATGGACCAGGGACAGAGAAAGTGGTGAACATTTAGTTTTCTTTCCTTTATTTTCCTCTTTAATTTTCCACTTTAATTTTCCAAAGTTCCTCTGGACAGCATATAAACCTGATATTTACAATACACACAGCTGTGATGAAAGAGCAGTGGGTTTCATGCTTCTGCCCAACTCTTTCTGATGAAGAACCATGTTACAGCAGCATGTGCTCACAGTTCATCACCAGGAGCCGTGACCCCACTGTCCCTGGCTGCAGGCAGGTGCCAGGACAAGGTGCTGATCTGGGGCCTGCTTGGAAAGCACTGAAAAAAATCCTAAACTGAGAGGATAAGGAGCATATTGAAAGTCACACCTTTGCAAAAGAAGCTGGGAAGTGCTGGCAGGGAGAGCTTTCTGCCTTTCATCATGAGTTGCTTTCATTTGTTAGTTAGGAGATAGATAGGATCTTTGTTGGAAACTGCTCCCTGGCAGTGCCTACACCAAGTGTCTCCCGTGTTTACAGGAGTTTGCAGCAGATTCTCGCAGGAAAACAGAAAAGATGCCTCCTGCAAGCCCAGGGCAGGGAATGCACAGGAACAGTTTCATCTCGTTGCAGAGGGCAAAGCATACAAGTGAGGGAGAAATGACTACGCTTACTTTGGATGTATCTTCTTTGATGGCACCCTTTTTTCCCCGCAAAATGAAATCACCTTTTTATACAAGCCAATTAAGCGATCTTGGCCCAGCTTAAAAGCAATGAAGACAATTTCCATGCCAATAATAATATAGAGGGAAAAAAACAGGAAAAACTTGGGGTGTTCCAGTTGTGTGTCTCCAAATCCAATCGTTGTCAGGGTGATAAAGCAGAAATAAAAGGCTTCCTGAAAATCCAGCCTGGTTTCCCAGTTTGGAAGAATAGCAGCTGCACAGGAGATGTACACAAAGATAACCAGCACCATTAACACAATGGGCACATCCAGTTTTTCTAACTCTTTTCCTATTTTATCAAAATTCTCGATTACTCTGGTCACTGTTTTTCCCCTGTCTAGTTCAGGACATGAGCTCCATCTCTCTATGCTTTTACTTCTTGACAGCTTTTTGTATTCATTTTCTCTGGCAATTAACATCTCAAAAATTTGGGCGTTGCGATATTGGGCTGGCTTCTTTCTAACAGCTGATTGACTTCTCAGCATTTCCACAATGCTCAAGGGTTCATTCACATCCACTTTAGATCCATCTCCTCTGATACATGTGGATCCAGAACAGAATTTAGAGGCTAGAATTTTTGACTGTAGCTTTCTGAATTCATTGTAAGATTTGGACAAAACAGTCGCAAGGATGTCTCCCATATCTGTCAGGACCAAGAACATCAGAGGGATGCCAAATAAAGCATACAACATGCAGAGGTATTTTCCAGCCCTTGTCACAGGATAGGTATTGCCATAACCTTGAAAAAAGAAAAGGGAGGGGGAAAAGAAGGGGAAAAGGGAGAGAAAGAACACCATGATTTGTTTGCTATTCACCTGTACTGAGACTTCTACTGTTGATCAAAACCTGGGGATGCTGTATTAAAGCTTGATGCTATAGAGGCCAAAAATGCTGTTCTTTAGAAAAATATGGGTTGCTGGTCAGAGTGTATAAGCACATTTCTACAGTCTCATGTCAAAGAAGATAGGTAAGTATTCCTAAGTAAGAGGTTTCAACATCATGATCTTCCACTTGTTAGCTGAAGCCAAAGCTCTCTGATAAAAGGTACTCCCAAGCGTTCCTCAGTGTTGTGCTTGTTCTAATATTCACAGGGGGAGGATTCAAGTCTGTATCTCCAGCATGTTTCTGAGCTATTAAGCTACTCAAATGTGGCTGTGGAATGAAAAATGTGGCGTTATCTATCCAAGACAGAAGCCCTTCAGTTTGTAGCACTGAGAGAAGTGTACTCTGCAGGAGCATGCTGTGCTTTCAGGGGCTGCAGGATACTGAGTTTGAAGACAGCCACCAAAGCTGTCAGAGATCGAGGTTCACTGAGATAAGTGGGCCCTACATGCTCCAGTGAACACAGGAACTCTCGCATTATTCCTTCAGTAGAATAATCAGTTTTTCTTCTGCATTAAGATGCATAATACTTGTGCTGGGATCTTGAGTAGATCCCAGTGCAGTGGTGAGGTGCCTTTGCAATTTGATACAACACTACAGGGCTACTTCCCACCCTGCCTTAATCTTGGCAGGGTATTTAGACGCTGTCTGTACTGGCCAGCAACTGAGAAACATTAGGAAAAGGATAGAAGTAACTTCAGGGATGAGCACAAGGGGTATATTTAGCAATGCAGGAGCAGCCCAACCAGAGCAGCTGTTTCAGTTTCATCTGAGTTCCACTTTGAAATATGAATTCTGAAGGGAAGGTTTAGAGACATGATTTAAACACCACCGCCTGCTGTTAGCCCAGAGAAGCTGAGCAACAACAGCAGCACATTCAATTACAGAGCCGTAGGTTTACAAAGCAATTCTGGAGATAAATACTGGGAAACTATTTAAAAAACAATATCCACATAAGGAAGTACCTCTTTCAGTATGAAAACATTACCCAGCATAACACATGGGAGTAGAAAAAATAAGGTTTAACTGAAAAACTGAGCTTTCTGTCACCGTACTATAGTAGTTTTGTGCATGCATCATCCATGAGCACAGCTTACAACATGCAAGCAGTGCTGTAGTTAGTTAGCATGGAGCATCACTATTTCCTAAATTCTGACTTGTTTCTGTGACTCAGAGACATCTCTGCAACCTGTGCTTGCAGCACCCCTTCCAGTCCCATATCAACGCTCAGGGGGAAAGTTAAAGGGAATTTGGAGGTCTTTTTTTCCCCTTTAATTCCCTGTGGAAGAAATACATCAGAGAGAGCAGTGCGGCATTTGATTCCGAGCGGTTACTTTACCTCCAGACTTACCCACAGTGGTGAATACTGTGCAGCAGAAAAAGAGAGACCCAAAGAAAGTCCATATGTCTTTTGGATTGACAAACCAGTCTCGTTTCGCTGTGTGGAGTAGCGCATGAATTTTTTCCTTAAATACCTCCTCATTTTCCGTCATGTTATCTGTTACAGTAACAACAGGAGATGCACTGAGCCAAAGCCCAAACCTGTGTATAATCCCATCACTGATCCAGAAAGATTTCCAGCTCTTCTCCTCCCTTCTACCCTGCCCTCAGCACAAGTGGTTCTGGTGAGCAGCTCTGCGTTCCAACATCCCATCAAGGGATGCTCAGGGCTGGGACAAGGGAGTGGGGAGAGACTTTCTGAGACAGGGAATCCAGTCCGCATCAGGCAGAGGGAGATCTTACTTGCCTGTAGAGCTCTGGGAACTAGGGCAAAAAGGGAGAACACTGAAAAGTCTGAACTTTTTACAAGTAGGAGCACAGCAACTGAGGCAGCCTACAGTCAGAACCAGAGTTCAGGAAGATCAGCAAGCAATAGCAGTCATTAGCTAAGCACAGAGAGAATCCCATTTGAAGGCTCAGCTATTATTATTTTGAATAATGTCTTCAAAAGCCAAAAATCAAAAAGCAGAGGAGTGAGTAACTGCACGTACAATTAATTCATTTGTGCTATTCTGGTACATACCTGATAAGTTTCTGGAGATGTCCCACAGATTCTGCAGGAAATGTCTGTATTCTTCACTTAAATTGACCTTTCTGTTACCTTCAATGTGGGAAAACATGAGAGCCCCAAGAAAAGCATAGATCACGAGAGACAGAATGAAGCAGGCATGTGGAAACACTGCCCAAAATATTTTCTTGCATGCCCTTTTACCTCGCAGAGGTTGTGATGTTACTGCCATCCTACACTCTTGGTTGGTTGGTTGGTTGGTTGGTTGGTTGGTTTAGAAGACAGCTTTTAGAAACAAGAAGGATGTGAAAGCTTTTGTATCCTAGAAAAGCTTCTCCCATGAAAACGGATTGTTCTGCTGCAGGCTGTCAGATCACATGTCTTCTAATTGAAGATTGCACTGCAGTCCCAACGGAGAAGGAGCACAACTATCATGCCTGGAAATATTCCTCAACTGATGGCATGGCACTCCGTATCCTGGAATCACCACTGCCTGGGCACTGCTGTAAAGCACACACATTCCCACCTTCTCTTGCGGCCAGCTCATCTTTAAAGTTTCTTGTTCTGAACTACCATTTCCCTCTGATACACTAGGAACAGATTTACAACCCACCGCAGTGAAAACACATGCGATGAGCAATGCGTTTCTAGAAAGGGTTCTTCCAGAAATGAGCATGGAAATTTAAAATCAATTAAAAAAGGGGGGGAAGGGGGTTGGTGCTGATTGCTGTTGCCTCTGGGCAGCATAGAACAAGCAGCAAGGATGAGGAATCTCTTAAGCAAAAGAGGTTTTAGCCAGTTCTCATTTGATTAAAACCTTCCCATTAATTCAAACTGCCACTGACCTTAGTAAGTAAGAAATGACATTCAGTTCAGGGTTAGTGATCCTTGCAAACTGTATCCAGTGTTAAAAGCGAAACCTTTCCTTTCATCCGTTGCTTCAGAGCAATGAGCAGCATCGCTGCCCTTTGTAATGTTAATAGTGCTAGTAAGGGGAGTTGAGCTTTACTGAAAAAGCTGTTAAATATTTCATGTAAAACTGCGGCTCAGCCAAGACCTACTGAGCTATTTGCAGGCAAAACACCCACACTATGAAGAAATACCGCATGGACATAGTGATTTCTTCTGGGTTGAACTCTCAGCAAATTGGATCACAAGATATCACATGCTTGTTATTATGGCAGCCTCCCCTATAGAAGGAAGAGGGAAGATCTTAAATATAGGGGGAAGGATCAGTGCTGCATCGTGCGTGGAACCGTGCTGGAACTCTGCCCTTACTCATGACCATAAATGACCTGGAGAGGGGACAAATAGTGAGCTGACAACTTTTGCTGAGCATAGAATCATAGAATTGTTTCAGTTGGAAGGGACTTGTGGTCCAACCAGCCATGTGGTCCAACTCCCCTGCAATGAGCAGGGACTCCCACAGCTCCATCAGGTGCTGATGACATGAGGCTGTTCAGAACAGTAAGGCTAAAACAGGCTGGAAAGAAATGTAGGAGGATCTGAAAATGTCAGCAATAACATAGCAGATAAAATCAACATAGGTACATATAACGAGATAAGCAGTCCTACCTTCACACACAAAGTGGTTGGCTCTGGGCTGTCTGTCACCACTGGCAGCAAGTTCTTGGGATACATTGCACCGCTTCCACAAACACATCAGCTCAGTGATGGGGTGGCCAGCAGGGCAGGGCGCACGTTGAGAACTATGAGAAAAGAAACAAAGGCTAAAGAATGGGATATCTGAATGCTACTGTACAAATGCGCAGTGTGCCTTTATCTGGAGTACTCTCTGGCTCATGGGAAAAGCGAAGAATAAACCTGAGGGATATACAGAGTGGATAAGAGATTGATTCTTCAGAGCCTCTTCTGGGGACCTCCCATTAAAGCAAGTAGAAATCTGGTTCAAACAACTTAAAGAGGTTGGTTTTACACCTAGCTGGAAAACTCTTTGCCACAGGTTTTTGGGTTTAAGTACGTTGAAGAAGAGGGTGGAAAGATGTTTAGAAGTTTCTTGAATACGCATCCAGGCTGAGTTCAGTAAGCCCCTGAACTGGAAATTGTTGGCAGCTGGGAAAGTGAGATGGGACACTGGGTGAGATGGGCCCTAAGTCTGAGGCAGTATGCTCACATTTATGTTCTTCGAAAAGGGGATCTCACTGCCCACTGTGGTGATTCTGACACAATTTGTCCAGTTGATTTTTTCGTCAGTATCTCAGATATAAATCTCTGCTCTCCAAAGTGCTTTAAAATCTCAGCTCCCTCCTATACGTAACAGAATTGCAAAGTATTTAGCAATTCCCAAGAGCTCCTGAGCCATTTGCAACATCAGGCTCCAAGCTTGTAACAGTGAGCAAATTTAATAAAAGTACACTCAGAAATGATTTTTACTTTATTTTCTTAATCCAAACCATTTCCCACTATTGCTGTATTACATATTTGAATTCAGTTGCTTAAAAGCAAATCCTACTAACCACAAATTTTTCCAAATTGAGTTACTGGTACTTGTATTGAGATAGATTTTTGCAATACACATTTCCTATTCATGTTAATGGACAGCAAACCTGCACTTTTCCCATCTTCCATCACTTTGATGAGGGCAAATGTGAGTGTTCTGAAGGTGCTGCTTGACAGGAAAGTTTGTGACCACAGCTGTAAGGCTTCATTATTCCATGCACATTAGAATTCATACTTTATCTGATTTTCTTGGCCTACAGAGGTACAACCAGGAAGGCTGTTGTGCAGTGAGAAGCTGTTCGGTTATCAATAGAACCCTCAGACATTGGGTCACCTCATGTGTGGTGAGGGACCCAATGTGTTTACTCCTGTTCTGCAAAACACCGTTGGACCCTGCGCACCTTTGGGCACATTGTACCTTGCATGCTATCACATACTCAGCAGCATGACACCTTCCTCTTTACTCTTACTAGTAAAAAATGGCAACGGGCTGATGGGAATATTGTTTGATGAAGGACCGCAACCCCAGCCTGGCAGCTCTTCATGACTATTTAAAATGTTCAGTTTGACAGGACAAGGGGGAATGGCTTTAAGCTCAAGGAGGGAAGGTTTAGTTTGGATGTCAGAGGGAAGTTCTTCACAGAGAGAGTGGCGAGGTGCTGGAACAGCCTGCCCAGAGAGGTTGTGGATGCCCCGTCCTTGGAGGTGTTCAAGGCCAGGTTGGATGGGGCCCTGGGCAGCCTGGTCTAGTATTAGATATGGAGGTTGATAGATGTGCCTGTGGCAGGGGGCTTGGAACTTGGTGGTCTTTGGGGTCCCTTCCAACCCAAGCCATTCTATGATTCTATGATTCTGTGATTCTATGATTCTAAGATGACTGAATATTAACAAGGACTGTGGAGGAACTGATCAATTGCTGCTAGCATGCACACAAATATTTCCAGAATGCTCTAAAATACTTGGGCACCCAAGCCAATGAGAGAGTTTCTGTATAATGGTGATATTAGCCCTGAGCAAAGTAAACCAAACCAAATCAAATCAAAAACCAAAAGCAACCAACCAACCAAATCCAAGTAGTAATAATAGCATCCATCACACCCTGTGGGGATTTCAGCCCACAAACAGGCACAGTGTGCACAGCCTGCTGAAAGTTCCCCATGTGCTTTCCAAGTTATTCTTTTCCTCCCAACCTCAACGTTATTCCTCTGGGGAATGACATTCCCTGTTCCCTCTCAACACTTTTTGTTCTCCCCTCACACCTCACAGTGCTGGGGTGGATGGAGAAATGCACTAATTGGCTGCAAAGAGTATGTTGGATGCCCCAGCCTGCTTTGTATCCACCTGTAAAAGTCTCAGCTTTTGCTTGAGACAAGTGCTTGATCTTGTAACCTCTGGGAATATTTGAGGGCACTCAGGATGAGCATTCTGGCACCACACATAATGCTAAGTGGATCCAAAGATGTCCAAGACTCTCACTCTGAATAAGAGATTTCCTATCTCATTCTTTGTTCACACAAAAGCCAAGTATGCAGCCTGGTCATTTCATTTATGAGAGACAAACACTTCACATCACCCCCATGCCCCAGGAGAAGCCAAGATTTGAGTACTGGTACTTTTTTAGCACAAATGAAAGTCACATAGCCAGAAAACACCCAAGTCTCCTGACTTACAAGGAGCAGCTGAAGGAACTGGGATTGTTTAGTCTGGAGAAGAGAAGGCTTAGGGGAGACCATAGCACTTTCTCTGACTTCCCAAAAGGAGGTAGTGGCAAGGTGGGTGTCAGCCTCTGCTCCCAACTAACAGCTATAGAGGTGATGGCCTTAAGTTGCACCAGGGAAGGTTCCGGTTGAGTTTTAGGAAATATTTCTTCTCAGAAGGACTGGTGATGCAGTGGCACAGGCTGCCGAGGGAGGTGGTGGAGTCCCTGGAGGTGTTCGTGAACTGTGGAGATGTGGCATGGAAGGATGTGGTTAGTGGGCGTGGGTTGGGGTTGAACTAGATGATCTTAGAGGTCATTTCCAACCTTAGTGATTCTGTGATATGAATTTTTCACCTGGTGACTGATCAGCAGGACGAGCCTTTGTTCACTACCTCCCTCCTTCATCCTCTCCTTCATCTTCCTCCTGCAATCAGACCATGCGCTATGTGAGTCTCCATCCTGATGGGACCAAGAAGGGAAGCTGCTTCTGAACAGAAAACATCACTCAGCTCCCAGATTTCTATTTCTAAAGGGCCATGGAAGAGAAAATCAGCCCCTGTCAGATGCAGCACAGCAATTCTTAATTGGTATGGGGAAGGCTTTGCAAACAGCCCAGCCACCATTACCTCCCAGCAATGTGTGCATTGCTCATTTGTTTGCGTGACTCATTTGAAGGATGCAATAACGCCTTCTGGTGTTGTAAGGAGGTTAACATTGCTGTGAGTCACTGGGTAAGACCCCGCCGCAAATGAGATGCAGTGCAGGAGCCCTGGGCTTGCAGATAAGCAAAGGGGATTATCGAGGTTCAGCTACATGTCTTATGCCAAAGTCTTTACTGAGTTAATGTAGTGAACGTAATGCTGGTATAGTGGAGACTATCTCAGCCCAGTAGTTTCATTTTAAGGCAAACAAGCTCCCTGTGGAGAGATCGGAAAACTGCTTCTTTGGAATTTAATTAACATTAGAGCATGTGAAATTATATGCTGCATAAAAGCTAAGCATCATGATTCATGTCAACAGAGCAATTTTACACTATTTGAACTGGCAAAAAACCCCAATACCTTAGATTCAAGATGACAAGTCTACTCAGCTTCTTAAATAAAAAGAGATTTATTCTTTATTATTATTAATGTGGCACCATACACACATAAGCAGTTTAAAAGAGAGGATTGTAAAACCTTTAATACAGGAACAAGCTTTTAGCTGTAAATATCCACCAGCATGCATCCCACATTGTCTCTGCAAGTGCCGGAGACCCTCTCAATTCTCAGCATGCAAAATGTTAATGTAAAACCATCTACTGAACTTATTTCCAATGTCAGATGCATGTTCGCTTAAACAGAGCAGAGAGAAGTGGCCGTGTATTGCAGGATGTACTATTGGCTAAACGTTACTGACAACATTGAGGTCAAAGCTGTAGTTGGGACAATTAGTCCCCAAACTACTCCATCCGCAGTAATTTCTGCCCTCAGCCATCCACTGCAGTGCATAAATCACAGTCTGCAGGACACAATCAGACACCTGTCTGCTCCCCATCACTGGCAATCAGATGTAGATTTATGTCAATGGCGCAGAGTTTCTTGAGCTTCGAGATAAATTTTCCATCACTTACTTTCATCCTGATGTTTCTAATGACACTCTAAGTAATTTCTCTAGCCATTTCTGAATGAAGCACTCATGATATTTTTATTCCCATTATCCTACCACTCATTAGTCGCTGCGGATTTGGGGAGTGGAAGATCATTTCAGAGATGGGTGTGCCATGGGCCATCATTGAGTTGACACTTCTCTACCAATTTTTTACAGTTCTATTGATTTCTTTCAGCTTTGAACAAGGATACACGAACTTTTTTGAACCCTGTCCCACCCATTTCAGCTAATACACCATTAATTATCTTATCCCTTGCTATGCTGGCCCTTAAAATGGTTTTAGCATGGGAATAGCTCCTAAGAGCTTTTTAGTCAGCAGTAAACAACGTTTTACCACCTTAGCGGTAGTAAAATGCATGCAAAATTGCCCATCATTTCTAAGGATCTTGTTATAAAAATTGACTATGTGGAATGAAGTCTTTTCTTCCACTCATCTCAATAAAAAATGAATTATCTAGCAGCATTTCAGAATGAGTCACCCAGGCCAAAGGCTTGCAGTATGCCACAAGCCCAGAAGGTTCACCAAGGCCACTTCATCCCCAGGGACTGCAGCGCTTGCCCAGACTGCCTGGCACCCAGCAGTCTGGCACCCGGCTGCCAGCCAACAGCCATAGAAGTGGCACTGACCCAACATAGCCTTCTCCACAGCCACTTGGGAACCTGGGAGAGATGAAGGGAGCAGCTTAACTGCAGGACGAATATAAATTGAAGGAGAGTCAATCCTTGATGCCAGCCAAGACCTACTTGTATTGTACTGGTAAGAGATGAAGTTTTAGGGTAGAACAGCTCATTGCAAGGTTGGACTGTAAGATGGGAATTCAGATTTCAACTAATCTGAAAGATGTGAGAAACAGCACCGAAATAAAAGGGTCAGGGGCTGTGCAGTTCTGAGAAGCATTTGCCTAGCTGTCATAGCAGGGATTTCAGATGGATCTTAAGGTCCTGGGCATGCACAGCAGGGAGGAAGCAGGGCTAGAGGTGACTGTGTGTCTTCACAGAGTACCTTATAGTGCCTTGTGAGCATTGCTGCCTTTTTCCAGCTCGTTTAGGCTGACTGCTGGTGACATGAGAACTACAGGTGATGACTGTTCTCATGCTGTTCACCAATGCACTCTTCAAAGTGCTCAGCCACTGACCTCCAGCTGGCAGCATGATGGCATCGGCTTGCTGCAGCTGTGTATCACATCATGCCTGCCAGGATTTCTAGGTCATTATGCCAGCACTTTCTTCTAGATTATAAAACAAAACAAAACAAAACAAAAACATGGAGGCATGCATATACCCACCAAATTTCAATAGTGTGCAGAACTGAGTGTGCTTCACCCTGGATCACCTAATCTTAAGGGGAGGTCGAAGAAATCCTTTATCCTGTGCAGCCCCTTCCCTTCTTTTTAGCTGCTGGTGCCCAGAAGTCTTGAGAGAAGAGATATCTGATAATTTGAAATGGAACGGAGTGTAATGGAATGGAATAGAATAGTTCAGTTGGAAGGGACCTCCAAAGGTGATCAAGTCCAGTTGCCTGACTACTTCAGGGCTAATGAAGAGTTAAAGTATATTATTAAGGACAATATCCAAATACCTCTTGACCATTGATAGGCACAGGACATCAACAGCTTGTTAGAATACCAGCAGCTGGCTGAAAATTCTGGCCTAAGAGCAGATGCCATCACATTACACTTTCAGATCAGCTTGTCTGTCTGATAAGACATATCTTGAATAGCTCAGAGGTGTGGTACACAACGCGGGCACAAAGCCCACCATCTCATTTTCACATGTCAGGAGTCTTCGTTGTGTCCAAATCTTGGAAACACAACACAACCATTTCAGTAAAATCTGCCAGACTGGGCCCTCTCAACAAAATATTGCTGCCATGAGTGCCTTGGCAAGTGGTGTCTAAAGCAAACCTCGTGTTCTTTGCCAGCAAAACCGCCGTTGCAGAGCTCAGCAAGCCAACACATTATTTTCAGTGATGTTAGCTAGGGAGATGTGTAATTATGCTTTCAGGAAGGCTTGCTGGCATGCACCAAACTGTTGCTTTAGGCCACTTCTGCAATGGCTGTCCTGCAACAGCTATAGAGCCACAAGGTCTTACAGACAAGAGGCAATGGCAAGGAAAAATGCGGTTGGATGCAAAGGGGGAAAGAATCACAGGGGCTGTGGTTAAACAGCAGAACAGGAAGCCAGAGAGGTTGTGAAATCTCAGCCCTTAGAGACTTTCACTGGTCAGATGGATAAAGCCATGAGCTGATTCTGACACTGGGACCAGAGATCTCCAGTCCAACCTACATTCATCTGTAATTCTTACTCTAGCACCATAGTATGATTTGTTTCCTTGCCCACGCACAACCATTAGAAAACAGCCATCTCAAAGTTAATCAGTCATTAGATCAAACCTTCCACAGCTGCTGAACTGCACAGCCTGCAGAGCTATAGGCCCTACAAAGTCCCGGTGGGAAGTCAGCTTGAAAAGGTTACAGAGGGTGCAGTAGTGACCCAAAGTCTGGGGGCCAAATGGAGAGGTTTCTGTTTTGTGTTGACTGTGACCCCTGCAGCTGCAAGCATTGGTGATGCAGGCACTTGGAGTTAGGATGGTGCACTGTCTGCTGGTGTAGCTCTCTGAGTATTGCTCTCAGGTGAGTAACTGATTTCTTTGAGTTTATTGGTGGCTGTAGGAGCTGCCCTGGGAAGGAGTTAGAGAGCTGCTAAAGCATGTCACAGGCCAGTATTTACAGAAACAGTTCCAAATTGAATGAGGGAATTGCTAAAACCCTCACAATGTTTCAGGGTTTGAAGGAACAGGTAAGGCATCTCAAAAGCAGTATTTTGGACAGAGCTGAGGTTTGTTCTCAAATGCCTGGGGAGAGTGCTGCCAAAAGAGCCCCTTCCTGAAATCTTGTTTCAGCGTTACTGAGAACTTCTCTCCTTCTTTGTGGTCAGATGTTTATGTAAACAGAAGTAAATTATCAGGAAGAGCCCTCTGCAGTTTTCACCCTTCTGAA
Organism: Alectoris magna; assembly: GCA_030625065.1. Classification (NCBI taxonomy): domain Eukaryota; kingdom Metazoa; phylum Chordata; class Aves; order Galliformes; family Phasianidae; genus Alectoris; species Alectoris magna. The sequence goes on along the minus strand of CM060566.1, from coordinate 17,100,868 downwards.
GCTATCATCATTTTTGCTCATCAATTTCAGAGTGAAGTTGCTTGCAGTCCACCACTAATAACAGAAATGCTCCATTTATACCAATTAAGCTCTCAACTTAGTGCTTTTGATATAGCTGATTTGTAGCAGAACTTGGTTGGACTCTGCTTTCATTTAAACTTATTTAACCCATTTTAATGAGTATAAAGCAGAACTGGCTTCTCTAATTATTGTTTCTTTTCTAACAAGGCACTGTAGATATTCTGTCTGTAGGCTTGTTGCTCAAACCACACTCCTGCTTGCTACTTGGCTCCTCTCCTGTTTTCTGCCCCAGAACTTGCTGCTATCTGCTGTTTTGGTAGAGGAAATGTTCAACTCATACACCATACAACAATTGCAGAGGGAAGCCCGGGGTAGAATTATAATCTATTTTAATAACATGTTTGAGATGGGAAAGTTGAATGCTTGGAAGTCTGAAGGTTGCGTTAAGGCTGCTGTTGTAATGTTGGCGCATTCCCTTGAGCATTTGCATGGAGCTTCTGTTTAATTTGGATGAACGCATCCTATGCATTTTTTTCCCCCAGGATTGCGGCCTCATTCAGTGCACACAATGCATACGGTTCCACTAGCGACCATCCATGCAATATTTAGTCTATTTCTGGGTCTATTTTTCAGCAGATCTGCAATGTGGTCTATGTCAGCCAGAAGGTTCAAGCTGAGATCACACGCTCCCTGCTTCTCCTTCGGGATGCTTCTGGCCACTTTCTTTCCTGGGACCATGAAATTCTTTCCTGCATAATAAGGTGGCCCTGGAGAAAGATCCAGAGGGGATAGGTGGCTGTAGTCATGCCCAGGTGGCCCTCTGAGTGGTCAGTCACCTCAATTGCTCACACAACAGAAAACAGTTCCAGCTGGCTACATTCCCAAGGCAACTCCGCAGCATCCGCACCTTCAGCTGAGCACCTGCTTTGCAACAGACACTCAGAATATTCCTATGAGCAAGACTGGCCCTGCTAAGGATGAGTATGTTGGCTGTATGGCCCTGCAGTGCCAGAGAGTTCCTATGCCTTAGAACCCCTTTGAGCTACTTTAAAAGGAAGAGTGTACCTTTCTGAAGAAGAAAGGTAATGTAAGATGCTCTCACCCATGCATGTGTATGCCCACCTTATAGCAGATACCTGCAAACAGCTGTGCTGAGCTGGCAGAGGGGGTGAACTGTGGGGCAGGATCGAGCAGCCAGAACACTGAATTCACAGCCAAAAAAAAAAACCACCAAGAATTCTACGTTTAGAAATGCACCCTGGCAACAAGCTTCTCTGCTTGGAGAACCTGTTTGCAGTGGTTCCCAAGTAGCACACCTGCTGCCATCAGCCCAGGGCAAGGTTGAGGGCAGGAGCCTGGTATCTCTCTCTCCTTCCCATTAGAAGCTGCTTCGAAAAGGGTACAAGAGTGTAGCAGGTGTGGAATGATATTTTCCCAGGGCAGCCTTTTATCCTCAAGCCATCTGAAGTTCACGGGTTTCCTGAACCAAAGATGGAATCTTGGCAGCAAGGAAATCATTTCAAGTGTTTCCAGGGCCTTGAAAGAAACAGGAGTTCACTCAGAAGAAGAGGCTGATGGGGAAAACTGCCTGCAGGGCGGGCTTTCTGCATTTGATCCATCCACGAAATACATTTCCAGGAGAAACTGCAGTAGGTGCCTGGGAGCAGGGGATGAGGCAGGCAGCTGCTCTGAGCATCCCGGAACCCGGGCGTCGCAGCGATCCTTCATGCCGGCATCCCGGGAGCCGCCGCCAGAGGGCGCTCGTAGCCCACAGCGGCACCGCCGGCGCTGCTCAGCCTGGCTGCGGGGGCGCGCAGAGACCCGCCCTGATGTGTCACCTCCCCTTACGCGTCGCACTACGAGCCGGTATTAAAAGGGCTGACAGTGCTGGGAAGGGTGAGCTGGCTACGTACATGGCCTCAATCCTCGGCTGCTGTGAGCTGGCGCCGCGGAGAAGCACAGACAGCAGCCTGTTATCAGCGCTGCGGGGGCTGAGCCCCGCTTGTGACTGCCTTTGCTTTCCTGGGTGCTCATTTTTGGGAGTTCCCATCTAGCCCAGCACCGAAAGGCCGTCCCCTGCTTTGCAGGCAAGGATGAGCCTGTGAGAAGGAAACCCCCAGAGAAAGAACTTTCTCTGAACGTACCTGTGGCAAAAGCTGGCTGTTCCCAGGCAGCCTGTGGCCAGTCAGCTGGAGAGGTGTCATTTTAACCACAAAAAGCAAGAAAGTGAGATAACGCCAGTCTCTTCCCCCAAACCTCCTCTGGATCTCACCCTACCTGACGTCTGGGTTACTGTAAGATAAAAGCAGGCAGAGAGAGGCAAGTTCTCCTTCAGATATCTGGACTGGGGCCTGCATTAAGCTGCCATGCCTGGGGTGAGCTGTGTCCCCAGCTGCAGGGCCAGCACTGACACCCCCGGGGCTGCGCCCGCCTCAGGCACTGCTCCCATCAGGCTGATATTTAATTGTTCACATCAAGACCAAAACCTCCAAAACGAAGGGGGGGGAGGAATCTGGTTCACATTGGTCTTTCTTCCCCTTCATCGCTTCTGCTGGGTGTCACCCTGGCTCAGGTGGCCTCAAAGATAAACGCCACCATGCACCTAACAGCCATCAGTGCATCTCCCAGGATTGCCTGCAATGCGTTTGCCAGCATCAAAGGCTTCTAAGAAGTATGTTAAAATATAACATTTTTGTTGTTGTTGTTGTTCACTAATGACGCTAATTGCTTGTCCCAGTTGTGTAGATCCCACCGGGGCAGGAGGTGTTCTGATTATTCCCTTTGTTTACGGTATTAGAATTCAACTATTGTTGATCTCATTGTTCTTATTTGCAGCATGTTTGCCTCACCGGGACAGTAATTGTGTCAGGCAAGTTGGAGACCAATCTGTGGAGCTGAACGCTCCGAACCGCGAGAGAATGGCTCCAATTTCTCAAGCAGCGGGCGCGTTACTCCTCCACTTGAGTTATTAAATTCTAATTATAGCCTGTTGATCCAGTTACAATGTTGTTTATAAATCTAAATACAGTTCTCCAAAGCCTGTTTCTTAACCTGTTGATGCTTGGTTAAAAAAAAAAAAGCAAACAAACAACAAACGAATACCAAACAACACACCCGTCTGCTTAATGGAGCAGGTGGAGGGAAGCTGCTCCTGGTTGAAGCTCTCCTTTCCTCTCCTCTGTTCCTTTGGATGTGATTGTGAATGAGTACTTATCGGTGTGGGTGTTATAAAGAACAACAGGGCAGACGTACGTCATGCACTGTGTGCTCACAGAGCTGGGGTTTCCCTTGGGTAAGGCTGGTGGGGGCGGTGGGCTTTGTGGAAGGGGAAAAGCATCGGTTTTGTTTTCTCTGCTGTGCGGGCAGGTACCTGAGCTTCTGGGAACGGCACTTAAACAGTTCCCCTTTGCACTGCTGATACCCATAGTCTCTGTTCTTCTCCTGTGATGTTTATGGGTTTGGGGCTCCTACAAATCAGCTCTGGTTGATCGCATGATGGCACAAGGTGCTCCAAAGGGCACAATGTGTGTGCTGTGAGGTTGCTCAGCTCCAAGTGAACTGAGTTCCTTCAAACTGAGTGGCAGTCAGGCACTCATCTGATGGCATGGTGAGTCCCTGTGCCCTTCCCAGCCCTTTTCTTTCCTCTGTCCTTATGAATGCAAAATGCAAGGACAGCAGAGAAGTGCTGTGAGCAGCAGCAGCTCCCAGGCACTGCCATGGTTCAGAGCTCCTTGTAGCACTGCAGCTGTAGCATTGTCCCTCTCTTGTAGGAGCCAGGGAGGAGTTCCCAGCAGGACTTCACCTGTGTGGATGGCTGCTTGTAGTGAGAAGGGCTGTGAAGTTTTGGCACTTGAGAAGGGGGAAGCAGCTCAAATCTTCCATCCATCCTTGTCACTCAGGATCCACCAGGAAGGGAGGGAGCTGCCCCTCCTGGTAGAAAATGGAACAAAGGTCCACAAGAGATCTTCAAGTCCCTGTACGGGGGAGCTCTAACAGGGATGTACGATGTGGAGGTGCCAGAGGCAGCAGGTACCAGGAGTGGGGGGGATCCTGCCTCTTCCCTTGCAGACCAGCTGAGCATGCAGCCTTGACCTGGGTAAAAGTGAAGCAGAGAATGTAGTGTGGATTGGGAAGTCCAGGACATCCCAGTGGCTGGGATGGGGAGGCTGCTTGGAGGGCTGAGCTCTCCCACATGTACCAACACTGAGATGTGCTCCCTATTGGGAGGAGGACTGCTGCAAACCCCTCTGGGTGGGATGCAGGACATCTGAGCCTTGGGAAAGGCCCTCCCATGATCGTGTTTGCATCCCCACGTCCTCTTGGGTATGGACAAGAGAGTTCCAACTCCTTCAGGCTCTCACTGATCTTCAGTGGAGTCCCTGCATAGACGTGAAGGAAACTAATCACAGTGCCGAGCTGGGCTGGAAGGGTATGTTGTGTGTGCTGGGGCAGGGGGTTTGGGGGTACCCCTGTTCCTAGAAGTGGGTTCTCGTCAGAGCAACGGTGCTTCCCTTGGGGGAAGAACAGCCAAAATGTCGCAATGCCTGAGCAATTGGTTCTTGGAGGATGCCTGAAATCAGAGAGAAAAGTGTGCAGAGTGCTGCTCCTCTCCCTGCCGCTGCGTCTGTGTGCCCCTGGGAAGTTCAGTAGCAGAGTTGGGTGGGGATGTGCGGGGCAGAGCAGCCCCCGGTTTGCGGAGCCGGTCCGAGCCAGGGGGAAAAGAAGAAAAAGGAAAGGACTGGAAGGCAGACAGCCCCCGGGCTCCGCTCGGCCCTGCCCCGGCTGAGGCGTGGGTCTGCCCTCAGCTCCCGCTGGGGCTCTCGGGCACGGGCTGAGCGCTCGGCGTTGCGTTTCACGCGAGTCCCGGTACCGCTGCGCCCCGTGGGTGCCACAAACCGAGCATCCGCGACGTCTGAGCGCACAGCGCGGGGCACTGCGCTCTCCTTCATCCGAAAGGAGCTCGGTTATCGCGCTCGGTCGTCCCACGCCGCCTCCCCTCTGCTGTTGCGTTGCGCAAAGACCGTCGGAAGATAGAGGAAATAGCGGTTTTGCGGGAAGGGGGAGAGGGGGAAGGAAAACATATTTCAATGGAGTTTTTTGTTTTGCTTTTTAGAAACAAGCCCTAAAGCCGCCCTCTCGGAAAGCTAAACGCGGATCTCGCAAAATCATCTCTGGATGAAGGTAAAATTCGACCACCCGACCCGGGCAGAGATGTTGGAGCAGCCCGGGAGGTCCCAGCGGCCCTCAGCCCGCTGCCAAACCCGCTGGCTCTCAGCGCTGACCGCTCCCGCACCGCCCAGCCCGGCACCCGCAGCGCTCCCACGTGCGGAGACAGCGGTACAGCGCGGAGTGGAGAACCGCTCCGGGGTTGTCTTTCTTGTCAGCCTGCAGCGAGTTAAAGCCGTTATTTCCCCTTTCTTGTGTTTTCCTCCTTCTCCGCTTTATTATTATTATTATTTTTTTCCCTCTTCTTTTCCTGTCGTAAAAATATGCTTTATACTCTCATTTAATGGGCTTTAGGGTAAAGGGATGGAGGCAAGGCGACGCACGCCGTGTGTCCTCACTTTCCAGGCTGCCCCCGAGCCGAAAGCGGCCCGAGCCCGCGGCTTTCCCACGGCGCTGAATCGCGTTGCTCGCGGTGCGGGGCTGGGAGGAAGCGGGGAGCCCATCACCCCCATCCCGCTCCATCCCGGGGCGGCACACGGGGAGAAAGGGGAAAAGAGAAAAAGGGGGGGGGGGGGGGGGGGAGACGGGGGGGGAGAGAAAGGGATTGTTTTTCTATTGTGTCCTGAGCAGATTCTCCCTCGGCTCCCCTCCCGGTCTGGTTGCAGTGAGGGGCTTCGTGGGGCTCGGGAGGACGCGCGTGGGATGGAACGGAGAGCGGCCGGGAAGCGGAGAGCGGGCGGAACGCGCGTGGGGTGGGACGTGGGGAGGGGCGGCCCGTGGGGAGGGCCCGGCTCTGCCCGCCCCGCCCCGCGGCACCGCGGAGCCCACGGGATCCGTGTTGGGGATCGGCCGGGATGCGGCGCGGGGAGCGGGTCGGGCCCGAGCGGGAAGGGAGGAGGAGACGGGGGGAACGAGGCCGGCTGTGCGCCCGGGCCGGCGGGGCTGCTCCGGGGGCGGGGAATGCGCCGGGACCCTGATGGGGACGGCGCTGGGGCGGCCGCTCCCTGCCCGACGGCCGCACGGAGGCAGCGGCACGGCCGGGAGAGCTGCGCGTTTGCGTCCCCATCTCTATCCGCCTTTTCTTTTTTTTTCTTTCTTGTTCCTCTCTCTTTTCTTTTTAATAGATTTCCTCCCCTAGTTCTAATTTACCGCGTGTTAAAACAAAGCTAGAAACAATAAACATCGAGCACCATTTTCCCAACGATTTTCCCAACGAAACACTTTCTTAAAGAAAAGCCCCAAACCTTTGGCTGCTGGCTGTGCAGCGGGACCCGGGCAGGGGTGGGAAATGACTCGGGCAGGGCTGGCGCGGGCACGGGGACTCATGGCAGCACGGAGCGGGCAGTGTGAGCTGCTGGGCTCTGCGGGAAATTGTGAAAGCATTCCCCAAAGTAAAATAAAATAAAATAAAATAAGAAAATTGTAAAAACCACAACCTTTTCCTGCCTTCCGAAGAGCATTAATAGCATTTTCCATACGCGTTGTATTTAACATGCCAGCCAGAGAGTGCCTTCTGAGTGGGACGGCCCCTTCCTCGTTCTGGTTGTGCCATCCCAATTCTACTTTATCGGATACAGTTCCCCAAAACCAGACTGAATAACTGAATTAATCTGTGCCCGTTTTGCTTTTCCCACTGTAACTGAGGTGAACTTTTTGTGTAGTTATTTCTAAAACGCTGGGCAGCTCACCTGTCAAGCCATGAGCGTAGGAAAACAGAAGTGAATTCTCTATTTAATAGTGCAACTAATCCATTTTGAGCGGGTAATGGATATCAGTGTCAACAGGTACGCAGCAAGAGCCAAGTGCTCCGTGCTCAATGGAAGACACTCCTTCTGAATGAGGATTATGTGCAAAATGTAACTTGGCAAAAGGATCCAAATTAAATTCGTGCTTCAGTTCATTCAGATTAATTTTCCTGATTGCTCTCACCCGCCAGACAACCAAATCCTTGTTTATAGCTGCTCCTTTCCTTTGATTCAGTTGATACAAATCCCTTCTCCTGGGGAGTGTTGCAAGGTGCATACGTTAAAGATTGTGATTCACTGCGGCAGTAATTAGAGTTATATAAATACCTGAGATAGATTTTTATATCGCTGCTATTACTACAAACATTATTTGGAGATATTGGATCCACCCACTGACTGCTTCCAGCATTTTTTTCCACTAATATGCCAAGAGCAACATTCCAGCTAATCACCTTAATGGAAATTAGAGAGGAAAATGGTCTATTAGGCCGTCTAATCTATCCTCACTCAGAAGAATTTTCTTACATTTTTCTGTCCAGCTTTAAATTTAAAAACAATCCATGAGAATTACCCTGCAGACTTGAGAGGCTGTTATACCCCCAAAGCTCAGAAAAGAGAGGCAGTGTTAATAAGGGTTGCTAAAAATGTTTTCTGATGGTCAACCGCATATTCGTTCTCGAGGTTTGATTTTAACCCATAGCTTTATGATGCGCATCCCTCTGACAGCTTAAACATGTGTTCTCTGCTCTCCATCCGTACACCTGTCAGCACGACCCTACCAGGTTCTTAATGCCTTTTTTGTGTTCCCTTACAGAAGGTTAACAGAGAAGTGCAGGTTCAGGGCCTCGCTCTATACAGGAACATGACTGCTTAATTATGTCCAAATCCTTGCTTCTTTCCCCCCCCCCCTCCCCATTTGGCACACTGATGACAAGAAGTGTAATCTTTCTTGCAGATTTTTTTCTCTAAAGTGATGGGAGAAGTTGGAATTTTCCTTGGTTCAACCCCAATAGGCATTCGCTGCTGTTTACCAGACCTTCACGCTGGGCAGGTGTACCCATCACAGAACAAACAGTGTGGCAGCACATGGGAGCTCTCTGGAACAGGTGAGTGCATTTCATGTCCCATTCTTGGTGTGATTTTACCCTTGCCTAAGGGATGGTGACATTCACCTTTTCCTGGCAGTGCTCCTGACCCGGGCAGCTCCTGTCCCCTTCTCCATCCTCAGCATGACCACCTCCAGTGCACAGAGGAGCCTTAGGATGGGGTGACATAGCCTGTCCTTGCCCTTCTGTTGGTCAGAAGGTTGTGCAAATTTAGACTCGACCAAAGCTGTCCATTAGTAGTCATCCTGCCTCCACGAGCCTTGCTCTGTGTAGAATAGGTGCAGTTCTCCTCCAGGCTGAGCTGGATGCAGCCCAGGAATTGCCCAGGAAACAATAAAACAAATGTGAGACAAAGCATTCATTTACACCACTTTATTTCTGTAACAGTCAGAGAAATTGGGATGGACCATTGTTAAAGATCACTATTTCCTGTGCTGCAATAAATGTCTCATCTTCCCTGATGCTTGTTTATTTTATAAATGTCTCTGCTTTGGCTTTCATATTTAGCTACCAGCAGGACACCATTATTCCCTGACAGCATTCTGTTCCTTCTCCATTGTCATTACAGCCAAAGCGATGCTATATTGCTGTGTCTGGCCTGGGTGGTGGGGCTTTCTTACCTTGCTTTTCCCGTTGCTTTTCCAAGCTGGACTCCCAAAGGGGCACAGCACATAGGTGGCAATGCTAAAAAAGCAATGCTTTCTTAAAGTGTTAGCAGCGCTGCATTTCGCTTGAAAAAGCAAAACAAAACCCACCGTCCTTTATTATGATTTTTCCAAGCATCATGGGAAGAAGCCAGGTTTACACACACGGGCTGTGCCTGCTTTGCAGCCCTGAGGCTGAAGGCACTGAGCAGAGGGTTGGGGGATGCAGGAGGAGATGCACTGGGATGTGGGCAGCAGCAGAACCCCACGGGCTTGGAAGCAGTGACCCTGAGGGCAGCACGCTAACCCTATACCTCCACAGTGTGGTGGGGACCTGCCCATCTGCACATGGGAGTAGATCCGAGTGCCTGTGTAGCACAGCAAGATTAGCAGTGTAGGGCCTGCTGCAAAGCTCCTTGAAGTCAATGAGAGCATTTCCATTGATTTCAAGGGCTCTGGATTAGACTCTTTAGCATCCACAAATGAAAGATACTGTATTAGAGCAAACTGTTATTGTTTAGGGCCACGCTGCCCATCTGTTGTGCTGCTCTCAGAGCATCACCAGCAGACCAGCAAAACCAGCAGAGCCCCATTACGTACCGCTCTGCCTCTCCTTTAAACTGCTGAAATCTAATAACCCACCTAACTCTCACGGCCCTCGGCAGCGCACACTGCATTCCCTTTAACGTGGCCATGTCTCTCTTCTTTTTTTTTTCATGACAAAATTCCCACGTGGAGGTATCAGGGCTTTCCTACAGCTCTATTTCATTTACAAAATAAGTGGATCGTTATTTTCTTTAAGAACCAAACTTCAACCATAAGTAATTTCTAGAGATGTGTCAAGTGGCTCAGCATAAACGTTAATCTTGATCTATTGGTTTGTTAGATATGTTTACATCCAATCAGTTAGCTCTCCTTAAACAAAAGTGATTTAAAGCCCTTTCTGGAGAGCATGAAAATGATTCCCCCGGCACTCAGGGCCATAATCCAACAAAAGCAGGCTTATCTTTAAGCGTATGAGTAGTCCTGCCAAAGTCAATGGGGCTCCAGATGTGTTTAAAGATAAACACACACTTGAGTGCTTCGCTGTGTTGGAACTCTGAATGTTTTATTTGCATTTCATTTCCATAGCAGACTTTCATGTATATTGAATTTCATATGTAGCAGGAGGGGGTTGTTGTTGGGTGCTGTATTGAAATATGATTTTTAAGAATATGGAAAGAGAATCCTCCAATGAAGCATATGTCTTTTAATGATTGAAATTAGTTATTTGAACTACGAGTCCATATTTGAATTATTTTGGGCTTGTAGCAGAACTGCTAAGCGATGGCTTGACCCAGTGATTGAGCACCTGGTGGGAAGGCAGGGCCAACCCAGGGGAGCTCAGGTGCATGCAATACAATGCACCTGAGTGACCAGAAGGGGCGAAGTTAGGGTGCACCCCTTCCCAGACCTCATTTAAGGGTTGGCAGTGGAGGTGAGGGTATTTTGCTGAAGATCCCTGCTTACATGAGGCCTTCTGAAGGTAGGCAGCTTTTTTTCTTTATATTTCTGTGCCCATGGCTGTTGTGTTGGAGCAAGTCCTTACTTCCTGCAGCCTAGTGCCTTGCTGCTCTGCTGTCATTGCTGCACTTTCCATTGTGTTACAAGGCTTCAGAATGTAAGTGCTGCAAACATGGAATTGGGTGGCAAAGCCCTGCAAGTCCCCATCCCTGCTCTGCTACAGGACCGTGTCCCACTGCAGGCATGTTACCTTATGCACGTCACCTCATCTCTGCAAGCATGAATGCTATCAACGTTCAGTTCATCTCACTGCAGCTACCTATGAAATTCTTGGGCAGTGCTTTGGCAACAGGCGAATCTGAAAGCTTCTTCTGTGGGTAAAATAAAGTGGTGAGATCCCTGATCAGAAAACTATTTGGGCAAAATATGCTTCTTGAGCCATCCACGTGTTCTAGGGGTGAAATTAACCTAACAGCAGCTTTACACAAACATTTCTGAGCAGTTCTTAGTATTTCTCAGAATGAGCCCAGTTATGGATGATTGAGTTCCAGTGAAGGTGGAACACCAGAATCACCCCAATGAGTTAAACTAAGCAAGGTGAGCTTTCTAACACAGTGCATGTTCCTTTCTATGAGCTGCTTTTGGGCTGAGCTGTGTTGTTTGGCCATTTGTTAAAGCTGTTCTACAAACATCTTTGGCAGGAGGAAGGCGAGTACTGTATGCATCACTCTGATCAAAAGCTCTACAGAATCGGTGGCGTTTTGCCTATCTGACACTGAACTCTTTTTGGCAACTCATCTTTGCTTTTCACCTTGGGATTTCTCGGTGAAGAAACCTGCTGGCTTCTTTTTAGCCTTGAAGTCCAGTTTTTCTGCTGTGCTCTGCCATTGTGCAGTCGTTTGTCCTTTCTTCCAACTCAGCCCCACTCCAAACAGCCCCGTGAAGCTCATTATCCCCTTTCTCCATAAAGCGTTTTTGACTCTTCATATGTAATGCTCTCTATAAAAATAAAACACATCGTGCTGTTTTAATAGCGTAATTCTTAAACAGTTATTGCCTCATTCTCTTTCATTCAAAGTGCATAATTCCCACTGACAGTAGTAGGAGTTCTGCCAGCACAATGGTGAATTAGTTCCCATGATAAAGGCAAATGGTTAGACACTGGAAGGTCCAATTCTATTCTTCATTGGGATGAAATGAAGGTGTAACACACATGAAGAAAGAACTGAGACAGAATTGCGTGGAATGGCTTCATATGAACCAGACAGTAGGTCACTAGCTCCCAATTCCCTAGGAATTGACCCTAATCTGGCAGGAGCCTAAATCAAGAGTAATTTTAATACTGTGAGCAGCACTGGATCTTGGTGGCAGAACTTCAAGTGGGTCACAGAGTCGTAGAATTACAGAATCATTTGAGTTGGAAGGGACCTTTAAAAGTTATCTGGACAAACTCTCTCACAATGGGATCCTCAGAGCTGCGTTCTGCTGGGCTGGAGAAGTTGCATTCCCCCTGGGCTGTGGGGGCTTGAAGTTGGCTTCCCATGCAGGTACGTGGGGATTTGAGTATTTCAAGAGCATGCCTTTGGAAACAAGCCAAGAAATACTTGTTCTTCACAGCCAGATACCACGTCTTTATGTCGTGTGTGCCTTACTGAAAGGTAGAGAGTGGGTAGCATCATTTCCACACCTTAGAGCTCAACAATGTACCTTGGCAGGTATTCAGCATCCCTGCTGAATAACCCCTCTGTTTCTGAATGTTTTTCACTTTTCTTGGTGAGTGGTCTTAGATTTACAGCGTGGCCCTGAAGACCTCATTCTGTCCCTCCAACGCCGTTGACAAAGCATAACATTTTTTGTTCTTCTCTTACACTAAACCAAAATGCAATTTAATACAATACAATAATAGAACAAAAATAAAACATCCTCCAATCTATAAATATAAAATAAACCTTATTTCTTTCTTTATCTGATTGGTCTTGTCCTGGTTGCGAGCATAGTCTCCAAGCATTTGCCAGTGCTACAGACATAAGGCTTTGCTTTATAAACACAACTTGTTGAGCCATCCTCCAAGATTTGGTCAAAGTACCAGCAGAAAACAGCCCATGTTCTCAGCCTCACAGCATATGGATACTCCTTGTACCCTCCAACCTCCGAAGCCCCAACTGAGTACAGAAAGTAATGGAGAAACCTTCTTCAGAGAGGAACAAACCCAAACTTAACCACAATGTACATCTCTCACCTGTAAATATCTCCTTTGGGTGATGGATTTCCAGCTAGGTTCAATCATGCTTATTGCTGTGTTCAGCCCTGTGTAATGAGATAATCCTAACAATGTCCAATTCACTTTAAAATCAAGCCAGGGTACCTTCTTCCATAACCTTCTGTAGCAGCAGCTCTCACAGGTGATCAAACGTGTCTGGGCATTTTCTTTTCATTCTAAATTTGTCACTTTTTAATTTAACTTGATGCTTGTTCTCATATTATGCGATAAAATGAAGGTCTGATGCTGCGTTCTTGAGAATTTTGAGTTCCACAATCAGCTCCACTTTAATCTTCTTCTCAGCAAAATAATTCCAGGCTGCGCCATCTCTCATATATTAATCCTATCAGCTCTGTAATTATTTTCATTATCATTTCTCAAGCATTTTTGGACTCTTCTCTCAGGAGATATAGCAGAGGATAAAAATATGAACGCAGAATTAATGGGGATCTGCAGCATAATCTTGTGTTATCCCGATGGTTTTGGCATCCTGCTCTGTTTTTGTTTAATAAATGTAAACAATCCTTTTATATTTTTAAGTTGCTGCTACAGATTGAGCAACATCAGATGCTGATGGCTCTCAGTGCAGGTTCTTTTCCCTCAGAGGTACCTGAAAATTCAGGGCTTTTCAGATCACTGGAGCTATATGGCTAATCACCAATGGTTTGCATTACCTTGTATTTAGCCATGTTCAGAGCTGTCTGCCATCGTGATGCTCAGCTTCCCACTGTGTTTAAATTTATTAAGCAATCTCACAGTCTCCTACAGGTCCTCACAAACCAAACGGTGATGATATTTTGGTTATGTTTTCCATCATTTTCCTTGACGAAGTGTTGCTAGGAACTTTGCTGAAGCATTCCTTTGGGCACCCATCTTCAGGTAACAAAAACCTTCCAGTATTCAAACTAAAGATCCATCCCAAAAATTCCCTGTAACTGTGATCACGTTTGTCTTTATGGTATGAATTAACATTCAAGGTCTATAGCTCAGGGATTCCCAGTTTAGCTTGCAGCTCAGTGTTCTAGTGGGACATGACTGAAACGCTCAGGCAGGCAAATCCTCTAAAACGTTTAATGTTGTTTATGGTTTATTCTCATGGCTTCTACTGAAATTTCCTGCTTTCATGCAGAAGTAATGATAGATCAAAGCCAGTAATAAAACACCAAAATATGTAATTTCAAGATCTCCGCCAAGTCTACTGGATGCTGTACCACAGCACTGGGATGATGGCAGGGTTATTTCACTCCATAGTGGAGAGACAGCATCTGTTTTCTGAAACTCCTCTAGCTGTGAGATGGTGCCTGTGGCGCAGGCTCTGCCCAGCAAGGCTGTGCTGCCCAATGGCAGGAGGTTGGGACTGTGTGATCCTTAAGGTCACTTCCAACCACCGCCATTCAAAGATTCTCCTGGAGATCGCAATGACAGGTCTTTGAGACATGCTTTGTGTTGACTCTGACCCGAATGAAGCATTCAAAGGGAAAGAACTGAGCTGTTTTAACCCAGAATAGGGCTTTTTTAAAATTTATTTTTGTATTTTTGCTTTTGATGTAGAATAAATCTTCACAGTTCAAAATCGAAGTGCTGAAAAGAGTACATGCTGGGTCTGCTCCCCTGACCGTGTCACCTTAGCAAACTTCTCCTCGTGAGCTGTTTAAACCTTCGAGCTTGCTTGTATTTGCCATGGGAATGAATAGGATTGCAGGAGCTTTAGCACGCAGCACAGGCTCGTGGGCTAGCAGCTTTTGAGGTTATACCCATGAGTGCTCGAGCAGAGCTGGTGCAGCTAATTCCTCTGTCTGCAGAGGGTGAAGCAAAGGCAGAGGGAGGCTGAGTGTTCAGCGCTGATGGTCGCAGAGGGAGCCAGAGACACGGCCGAGGCTGAATCTGAAGGCTCTCAATGTGCTGTCAGAGAACAAACAGTATTTCCTCTTAATTCGCCGTTTTCCCTCATGAAAAGAATCATGTCTCATGGTTTTCTCTCCCCATTGTTCCTATGACTCGCATAAGCCACGGGCATGATACAGGCAATGAAGCTTTGCATTAATCTACTGTCCAGATTGATAACTCTAAGGAGCAGCTCATAATGACCAAAATGTGATTAATCATGATACACGTGTGATACCCATGCTCATTATTACTGGCCTCCAGAACAGCACTGCTGATTCCTGCCAATATGCTCAGTTCCGTATCTGGAAGAGACAATACTGTAATTACTGCCAAAGTATGCAGGAAAATTAAGCAGCAGCTCGGTCTGTGTTCTGCATCGGGCTACTGAGGAGGAGTGAGGGAAAGCATGGGAATTGACATCTACAAGGAATGACAAATATTTTCTGTGTATACTTTATTTTAAATAGATGTTGTTTGACACAGCCATTTAGTTTGAACTCTTGCCCTACAGAATTCTTTCTGGAGGAGGAAAGTGCAGGGCACGATGGACACGACTGAAAGAAAAGGAGCTGATGAAGCATATTTGGAAAAGGATCTGCCCCTTTATGATATCAACAGGTTTTTCTGCAGAGGTGTTTCTACGATGTTTCCTACCTGTAAGACAAATTGTCTTTGTCTTGCTGTTAGAGCTCTTGTGCACCTGTGTCAATAACTTCACACAGAGCACACCAAGAGATAGCTTTTATATCGTGGTATGACCCATGTGCCAGTGGTCAACACAGTAGTGTGTATATGTTGAAATTCACAGGTATGGCCATTTCCTCCCTAGGAGTAACTAATGCCAGAGGGCAACAGCAGTTCGTTATGCCATGCACTGTGCCAGGGAGGTGCCTCAAGCTCATGGTGACCAGAATCCCTATGAGAGAATAACTTTTTGGTGAATCTCCTGCTTTGTGAAGATTGTCGTCTTCTCAGCTGGCAGACAGAAACATCCTGACTGAGGGAAACACAATAATGAGGGATTTGGGTTTCCCCTTTATTTGCCTTTTGCAATGCCCAGGGGTTGGAAGTGTAGGAGCAAGTCCTTGGCCCTTCTACACCATGTAACTCTACCGTAATCTCTGTTTGTTAGAAGCAACCAGGAAGGTATTCAGGGCCCAAGATTTCAGCTTAGGAAGTTACAGCAATGATGGGCATCTTTTCTACTCGTTGTTTGAAAGACCATGACAACAACAACAGAAATAATGTCAGTCAGTGAGAAACAAAGTTATTCTTTTCTGGATCAGAACACTCTGCAAGCTGATAAGTAGTGTATGAAAAGCATCACGGCAGTCTGTGTAGCAAAGTACTGTCAGGGAGTGCACAGGCAGTGTGCTAAGGCATTTTAAAGCAATATTTAAGAGGAAAAGAGGTAGCCCCTAATCTGCTTATCCAGCGGTGCATGGGTAAGAGTGCTGATGCTGAGGAGATCCCTGGAGCTATGGCAGTAAGAAGGGAAAGCAGGGAACCTCATTCCAGGTCATGAAAGAACATAATATGCAGGAGTGTTTTATATAAGTCTACTAGGGGGAAAAAAAAATGGACAAAAATAGGGGGATGGGGTTGTACGGACTGTTACACTACAGAAGAAGTTGGCTTTAGGGATGGTCATACTGTGAATTTCCTGTGTGTGTTGTTTGTAATGTGTGAAAAGAAATTTAACTCATTTGGTGGGAAAGTTCTTACAGAACTGATGTCTGTGGACAGAAAGGGGATTGTAACACCGTTGTTCAGATAACTGCATGTACTGAGCTAAGTTTCCCTGGCCTTCACTGGGCTTTGGATCAGACCTTCCTTGTGAATTAAAAAAATAAATAAATAAAAAAGAGTATCACATAAATACGGTATTAATTCTGCAGATACTCTGCTTCAAACAGAGTAACTGAGTTCAGCCGCTCCATTTTTATTATTATGACAAGTATCTCCACATTAGCATAAGGAAAACCAAGGGGTGAAATGCCAGGCATGCTCCCACACATCTAAACAAACAGAATCGCTCACTGCCTTTCGCAGACCTTCTGCATGAATCACGATGCCCATTCTGCCTAAAAAAATATTTCTGGTGCAAAAAAAGTGCTCGCGAGAGAACTTTGTTTGATTTAGCATTAAATAAATGTGTTCAGCAAGGACTGCTTTGCCTATGCACGCGTATGCTGTGTCTGTATTTATGTGCCTCACGCAGCGAAGCTGCTGCCTGCTAAACACAAATCTGTACTTGGGCCACGTGAGAATGCCCCGCTCATCAGCTCCACTTGTTGCACCTCTCCTGGGATGGCCAAATCTCTCTCAAACGTGCAGTTTTATGAGCATCCCTCGGCACGACAGGCAACACGCAGCACTGCAAATTCATGGAGGAAACGAACTCTCTCCATCCTCTCTCTGGATCTGCATGGAGCCTCGCACAATGGGGCTGTGATTTATTTGGGGCCTCTGGGTATGACTGCCATACAAGTAGTAACTAATGACAACAGACCACCAGAGATTGCCGAGATTCATTCGCTGTAAGGAAAAATAAAGCTGGTCCGTAGCACGGACGTTGCACATCTGGTTGTATGCATAAACATGGCTGATTAAGATCTTGGGGGCACCTCCTCAACGGTGAGCTGGGTTTTCAGACAACAACAATAACAAGAAATTGTTTTGTTACTTGGGGGGAAAACAACCAAGATTTAAGATCTCCACTAGAGATCAACTCTCTGAAATGTGTCGGTGAACTGCCCGTTTCTTTCCTTCCTTTCTCTTTCCTGCTTTCTTCCTTTCTCCTTTTTCTTTTCCTGTTTTCATTTTTCTGTTTTCTTTTTTCCTCTTTCTCCTTTTTTCCTTCTTTTTTTCCCCTATTTTCTCGTTATTTCTATTTTCTTCTCCTTTCCCCTTTTCTTTCCTCCTTTTTCTTTTGTTTTTTTTTCCATTCTCGTTTTTCCCCTTTTTTTACATTTTCTTTCTTTCCTTTTTTTCCCCTCTTTACTTTTTCCTTCTTCCCCCCCGCCCCCCCCCCAAAAAAATTCTTTCCTACTGTTTTTCTTCCTCTTTTCCTTTCTTATTTTTGTCCTTCTTTTTCCCTCTTCTATCCTATTTCCTTTTCCTTCTTTTTCTTTTTCTTTTTCTTTTTCTTTTTCTTTTTCTTTTTCTTTTTCTTTTTCTTTTTCTTTTTCTTTTTCTTTTTCTTTCCCCTTTCCCTCCCACCCCCTCCCCCCTCCCGCTTCTTTATCCTGCGTCTTTCCCTCCTTCATTCTGCTTTTTCCCCTCCCTCCCTCCCTTCCCCCCCCCCCCCCCCCCCGGCCCCTACTCCGGACGGTCCCTCCCAGGGCCGGACCCTGCCGCAGCTCTCACACCGCGGAGCCGTGCGGGAGGCCGGGGGTCTCCAGGTGGGTGAGACGTGCCCGGGGGGTGACACGTCGGTGGGTGACATGGCGGGGGGCGGCAGCCCGGGGCTGAGGCAGGAGCCGCCCGCCCGGTGCTCGGCTCTTGTGTGGAAAATTCTCAGGGAAAATTCTTTCTCTCTCTCTCAGGCCCCCAAACGCTTTGTGAATGGGGCAGTGCAACATGTGGCCTTTCACCTCGCCCGAGAACCACTGCCAGACAGCCACACTCGGAGAATTGTTTGTTAATAGTCCAATTAGATAATTGCCATCTTTCACTCCTTTCGTTCTACGTTTCCCATAAAGGAATGAATAAGGAGAGCAGCATGAAGAGGGCTTCTGCCCCGCAAGGTGACAAGAAGGGCTGGAGCATGCTCTTTGCACAAGGCCATTTGCTTGAATTGAATCATTGTCGCCTAATCAATGGTCTTATTGGATTACGGGCTGTTGCGGTTCTCAGAGATATTGTAGCCCGGACAATGAAATCGCTAGAGTAAAACTTTTTCCCCCTTCAGCGGATCACGCAGCTGAGATTTTCCACGGGCCATCTCCGCTCTCCCTCCGTCCCCCTCTCTCCTTCCTTCTCCCCCCCCTCCTGGATCCACTGCACACAAAGCTGGCTCTTTTTTTTTTTTTTTTTTCTCTTTTTTTTTTTCCTTCTTCCCCCCCTCCCCTCAACGAGCGCAGCCTCTGCGAATAGGTTCAGTGTTTGCGAAGGTGCGGAATTACACACACACACACACACACACACACACACGCACGCACACGCACAGCCGCAGCGCGCACAGCCGCGGGGCGCAGCGCAGCGCACGGGGATGGGGCGCAGCGGGGAGAGGCTCTGAGCGGGCCCGGCCCGACCCTGCGGAGCCGCCGCCGGGAGAACTTCGTGGCTGTGCGCGGTGCGACCCGTCGGGTCGGGTGGGATCCGCGGGGGCTTTTTTTTCCGGCCCCCCCCCCCCCCCCCCCCTTACACACACACACACCCCTTTTACCCCTCCCTTCTCTCCAACTGCATTTTTCCAGCCCTTCCCGGCAGCGTTATTCACATTTATTTGGCGTGCTCTGGAGAAAGCCACTCTATCATCGGGAGGTCAAAGGCGTACCGAAGAAAGTTAATAATGGCTGCTAATGGTGCGAACAATTCCGGGTGAATCTTGTCAAAAGTTTTTTTTTTTCCCCCCTCCTCCCCCTCCCCTTTTCTCTCTCTCTCTTTTTTTCCCCCTCTTTTTTTTGTTTCCTCTTTTTCCCCTCTCTCTCTTCTTCTTCTTCTTCTTTTTTTTTTTTTTTTTTCGGGAAGTCTCAGTCTTTTGATTGTGTGTTTCCTGAAAGCAAGACCAATCATTTCGGTTTATTCACTGGCTAAACTCCGCTTGATTGGGGACAAGCACACAAACCATCCATTACGATCTGATATATTATCCAAACAATTTAGTGTATTCATGAGGTAACCTAAATGTGGAGGCTGCAAAATTACCCGTAATCAATTGAAGCAGCGAGTGCGCGTCCCCGGGCGCCCAGCAGCCGCGTGGCTCCGTGATAAGGCGGACACAGCAGCGCGGAGCCGGAGCGCGGTACCTGCGCGCGGAGCGCAGCGGGACGCGGGGAGCGACGGAACCGCCGCTTTGCCAGTGGGATCGACCCCGACCTTCCCTCCTCGAGGTGCTGTGCGGATCCCACCGGTGTGACCCTGAGCCGTGCAATAACCAGCGGAGACTTCGCCTTCTTCCACCGCCGCCGCTCTCTCTTTTTATTGTTATTATTTTTATTTTCTATTTTTCCTTTTTTTTTTTTCTTTTCTTTTTTTTTTTTCTTTTTCTTTTTCTTTTTATTGCACTACATGTTTGGGAAACAAGACAAAATGGACGTTAGATGCAGCACGGAGACTGAAGCCAATCGGGTCTCGAAGAACGGACACAAGGAGGGCAAGGACAGCAAAGGGGCTGAAGGAAATATCTCTACTTCTTTTCTGAAGGAGCAACAAGGGACTTTTTCTGCCTCCGCAGCTACCGAAGACTGTAACAAAAGTAAATCTGGTTCGGCGGACCCGGACTACTGCAGGAGGATCCTGGTCAGAGGTACGAGACCGGGGTGCTCCGCGGGGTGGGGAAGGTGCGCCGCGCTCACGCCGCCGTATTTCGGCCGCAGCGCTTCGCTCTGCCCTGGGCTCGGGCCGGGCACAGCCCCCGGGGGTGCGGCGCTGCCCCGTTCCGGCTGAGGAGCCCCGGAGAGACGCGGTGCATCGCGGCGGAGTTCCCCGCTCCTCTCCGCCGCCGCCCGCGGGATCCGCCCGGCCGCGGCCCGCAGCGCTCCTTCCGCGCCCCGCGGAGGCCGGGCAGGGTGCGGGGCCGTCCCCGTGCGCCCGCATTCAGCGCCCCCGGAGCGGGGGTGTGGGTGCAGCCACCCGGGCCGAAGTCAATGGGGAGATGACGAAGGGCTTTGTGTGCTTTTACACTCGGGCGGTTTGTTTCTCTCTTTTCTCTCTGGGCCGAAATGAACGAAACCGTTCTGCCCTCACCCCGTCCAGAAAAGAGAGAATATGGATAGATAGATAGGTAGATAGACAGATAGATCGGCGAAGGAACAGTGGTTTTCTCAAGGTGCGATGTGGGGGGAGGAGGGAGCGCAAGGCGGAACGTGGGGCCTTGGAACAGTCCTTAATCCTCGCGCGACCGATTGACCCAGAGAGGGGCAGATTACGGCGGGTGCTTCCCTCTGATTTCATTTTAGCGGGGAGGTAAATTTGCGGGCAGTGAAGCTGGGAGGGTTTCAGGGAGCGCGGATGGCTCTGCCCTGGCAGTGGTGCCAATTGGGTCTGTCCCTTTCCTTCGTTCAGTGCTGCAGAAAAGGGTTCGGGGCCGCTGGGAGCCTTCGATGGGGTGATTTCTGCCCTCGCTGCTCTCCCGTTTGCCAAAAAAAAATCCCCCACGATGCCGAGCCCGGGTGTCCCCATGCTGGAGGTGGGCAGGCGGCCCGCAACCCGTTTTTATCGCGTGGGAAACTTGTTTAAAGAAATAAACAACAACAACAACAACAAACTAACTAACTAACTAAAAAGATGGTTTTATATTTTAGGGGGCTGCGGTTGGGGGCTCCCAGCACACCCACAGCCCCGGGGAACAAAGGGCCCCCCAACCCCGCGGCCACAAAGCCCGGCCCGGAGCATCCCGACCTCTCGAGGGCCGAGCGGAGCCGATTTGAGATGGGTTCAGAGAGGGTGGTTTATTGCCCCATCGCCCCCTCCTTCCTGCCCTCTTGGGTTTGTTGTTTCTTGTTCCCTTCCTTGGCTGCAGCCCCGCAATATCAGGGTGCCTGCCCCAAGCCTGGCTGGAATCTCTGTCTTGAAAGAGGGGAGTAGAGGCTCTTCCTACATCCCTTAGGAAAAGAAAAGGGAAGAAATATACTAAGGAAGGAAAAAGGAATAGAATAAGGAAGAAAAAAAAAAAGACGAAAATGGTGTAAAAAGAAAGAAAAGGGAAATAAAAATAAAAAATAAAAGGGAAAAAAATAAAGGGAAAAAAGGAAGAAAGAAAAAGAGAAAAAAAAAAGAAAAAGGAAAAAAAAAAAAGAAAAAAGAAAAAAGAAAAAAAAAAAGGGGGTTGCCTGGGTATAAAGCTGACTGCGCCTTGCTTTGCCAGATGCCAAAGGTTCCATCCGAGAGATCATCCTGCCCAAAGGCCTCGATTTGGACCGTCCCAAGCGGACCCGCACCTCTTTCACGGCCGAGCAGCTCTACCGCCTGGAGATGGAGTTCCAGCGGTGCCAGTACGTGGTGGGGCGGGAGCGCACCGAGCTGGCGCGGCAGCTCAACCTCTCCGAGACTCAGGTACCGCCGGGACCGGCCCTGCGTGGGCTGCGAAATGCCGCGTCCCCCCTATTCCGGAGGCTCCGCGGCCCTGCGCGCATTTTGAGGGCCCCGCGCAGGCCCCGGGAGCGGAGGGCTGGGGAGGGTTGAGTAGAGGCCGGGCCCGAGGTGCCCACAAGCCGCGGGGACGCGCAGGGGGAATCGCGGAGCTGCGCGGGGAATCGGAGGCCTTGCGCAGGGCCGGGAAGCGCGTGGCTCTGCGAGGCGCGGACAGCTCCGAGCTCTGCTGGCGGGGCGCGCTGCGCTGCGGCCGGCTCTGAGCGCCCGTCGTGCGTCCGAGGGGAGGAACGGCCCCGCCGGGAGAGATGGCACTGAGCTGGGAGCGGCCCCGCAGCCGCCTTCATATTTCTGCAAAATATCATCCAGCAGTAAATCTCCCTGCCAAGCTAATTGGCTTTTTTCTTTCCCCTGCCGGATAGCAGTGACAAGTTCAATAGTGGTAGGTTACAGAGACCGCCATGCTTTTTTTATTTGGGGGGGGGGGGAGGTCTTTTTTTTTTTTTTGTATGGGCGCAGGTTTCCTCTCTAAAGCCAGATACAGTTTAAAGGGACGAGGGAAGCGGGAGAGAGCCCGTGCGGGCCCGGCGGTGCGGGAGCAGTGCGGATCCGGGATAGACACAGCCCGAACGGGGCGTTGCGGGGCTGCGCGGAGCTGTGCGGGGCTGTATGGAGCCGTGCGGGGCCGCAACGGAAGGGAAAGGGCCGGATCCGCTGGCAGGAAGCTCCCGGCGTGCCCTAACCCAGCGGAAGGCCGTAGGGGGATCGGGGCACCTCTGCTGCCCCCGCACCTGACCCTGCCTTTCTCCCCGGCCCGCAGGTAAAGGTGTGGTTCCAGAACCGACGCACCAAGCAGAAAAAGGACCAGGGCAAAGACTCGGAGCTGCGTTCGGTGGTATCCGAGACCGCCGCCACCTGCAGCGTCCTGCGGCTGCTGGAGCAGGGCCGCCTGCTCTCCCCGCCGGGGCTGCCCGGCCTCCTGCCGCCCTGTGCCAGCGGAGCGCTGGGCTCGGCGCTGCGGGGCCCCGGCCTGGCTGCGGGCAGCGGCACGGCGGCGGCGGCGGCGGCGGCGGCGGCTCCGGCCGGGGGATCCCCGCACCCCCCCAGCGCCGGCACCGCGGCGGGGCCGCCCCCTCCGGCAGCGCTGCACGGAGCGGCCGCCGCCGCCGCCGGGCACGGGCTCTTCGGGCTGCCGGTGCCCACGCTGCTGGGCTCGGTGGCGGGGCGGCTCTCCTCCGCGCCGCTGGCCGTGGCGGGCTCGCTGGCGGGCAACTTGCAGGAACTGTCGGCCCGCTACCTGAGCTCGTCCGCCTTCGAGCCCTACTCCCGGACCAACAATAAAGAAAGCGCTGAGAAAAAAGCACTGGACTGACTCGAAATAACTTCCCCGTATTTATATTTATAGTATCTATTTGTGGCGATATTTATGCCCCCCTCTCTCCGTCCCTCTCTGTGAGGCTCCTTCAGAGGGCCGGGGCGGAGCGGGGACCCCGCAGCCCCCGCCTGGCCGGGAGCGTTCGTCCGTCCGTCCGTCCGTCCGTCCAGCCGGGGCCGTCTGTCCGTGCGTTCGTCCGCTTCGGTAGGAAAGGGAGAGCGCACGGGGCGCTCGATGCCCGGAGACGATTCGGGGAGAGGAGCTGCCAGGTGATGCCCGGGTTGTTTTGTTTTGTTTTTTTCTTTCTTTCTTTTTTTTTTTTTTTTCTCCCGGACTTCAGTGACTTAAGCACAAAGGTTTGGCTTTACACACCCCCTTACGGCACCGCTGCTCGGCCCTGGCCGCAGCCGGGCGCTTCCCGGCGGCCGTTCCGCTCCACGGCCGATCCCCGCTGCGGACGAAGCGCTCGGAGCCCGGCGGGACGCGGCACCGCGCCGTGCCCGAGCCGCGCTCAGCCCCCGGGTTGCAGCAACGCCCTTTTTGCCTTCCGCCCCGCTCTGCTAAACGAGTCCGCGTAGAGAGAACGGAATCGCGACTCGATTTGCACCCAGATCCGTTGCGATGGTCGAATTTTTTTTCCCCTTTCTGTTTGATTTGATTTTTTTTTTCTTTTTCCACGCAATTTCAGTGCGCATCGCAAAGCCGTCAGCGTTCTTCCTCCTAAATAACCCTCTCGGATATCGCTCACACTTCAATTAAAACGAACGTAAAATATACCAAGCGCATCTTTTGTTGTTATTTTTGTACTTTAAGATACATCTCTGTAACGGCCTTATCCCCACCGCTTCCTGCTGCTGTTTTCTCCACCACCGGCCACGTCCCGCATCGACCTCCCGTTCGATTTCAGTACTTGAATTTGCCAGAAAAGGGATTCTGTATTTACTTAATTCTTCGGGAAAATAATAATAATAAGAAGAAGAAGAATATTTCTTTGCTTTGGTTTGAAGTTTCTTTCTCTAAACTTTAACACATGGCGTTTACAAACTGTATAAATGCGTGCCACCAAACTGTAACCAAAAAAAACCACCAGACTGACAACGAGTGGAACGGTTTCTGTAGTGCATAGAATTAATAATAGACCAGAAGTGGACAGAAGGAGCCGGACAGAAAGAAAATAGTAATTTTATTGTAAATTATTGACGTTGGAAGTCTCTAGGCAACTAGTCGGGAAATACGGAACGAACCGAGCGCTGAGCCCTTGCTACTAACTTTTGTTCTGAATGTTTTGGATATTTGGATGTTTTGTATTTATGTGGTGAGAGTGAAATATATTATATCTATATGACGACGGAATTAGGTGTATTTTCGTCTTATATTCTTAGCACCCGAACTGCCTCGATCGAACATTCGCGCTGCCACGAGAAAAAACAAACAAACAAACAAACAAACAACCCTGTCCCTACAGAACTCCCCTAATTTTGTATTTTTATTGATTTTTTTTTTTTTTAATGTATTTTCTTCGAAGCGGATATGGGAGCCACGAGCAGCCGGGCCGGATGCGGACATCGCGCTCCGCCCGCAGCGCCCGGCGGCCCCGGCCCCGCTCTGGCCCTGCTCCTCCCGGTGCACCCGGCCCACGGACGGCTCCTGCCCCACGGTGCTGGGCCTGGGCACACTGCGAGTGTATTTCTCTCTCTTTAAGTGCATAGAAATACATACGCGCGCACAGGCACGTCTACAGGCGTGCGGAATGATGGCTATTTAGAAGGGTTTTCTTTGCAGCTGGTGCCTCCATCCCGTTTGGCAGCCCAGCCCTGAGAGCTGTGCGGGGCAGTGACGGCGGGCAGCACCCACGTTTCACAAAGCCCCCTCAGCTCCTGGCTCCCCCAGGGCCGCTGTGGGGCATCAATGCGCATCTCCCTGTGTCCCACCAGCGGGGCACTGCTGGGATGCTCTGGGGCCTGTCCCAGCCGGGATGAAGAGGGAATGATGCGGTAGCCATGGTGGTTATTTTTTAATATTATTATTACTTTTGTGTCCTTTTTTTTTTTCTTTTTTTTTCTTTTTTTTTTCTTTTTTTTTTTTTTTTTTTTTCATGAACTGAGGAAAGGCAATGTGGGCAAAGGAGGGTTTCACATGTGACTTATGAAGAAGCAACACTGCAACTGCTGGTCAAGGTTGAAAAAGTGCAAGGGCAAGCAGCGTTAGTAAGAAAAGAGTGGAGTGTGGCAAAGCAGAGCTGCCTGCGGGAGATGGTGGTGTTTGGACTCTGCCTCACCCGGGTGGTCAGGGCAGCATCACCGCAGCCTCATGCAGACTGGGGAGCCCAGCCCTGACTGCCTTCACTGAGGAGGCGACCACCATCCCTGGGCCCCCAAACCAATGTGATGGGTTCACCTCATACCACAGGGACCTGTCTGCTTTGTTGGGGGCCGATTCCTCACTGAAACCCACTGCCACACGGGGACACAAGCAGCAGTGCGCCTTGCCAGGGCTGCCCAAGCAGGGATTTCTCCTCTACTTAATGTTTTTCAGCTGGGCGTTTCTGCCTCCTCATACGGCTCTGCGAGGCCCCTTTCCTTCCCCAGTCTGAGGGCTGGAGCTATGCTCAGTGAAAGCTCTCTGCTCCTCACCTAGGACCATTTGAGCAACTGTCAAGCTCAATAGTCTGCACCAATGCTGTGGCTGCAATCCTTATTTTGCAGTGTACACATGAAAAGTAAACATATTTTTATTATATTATTAATTATTTACAAGTATTTCTGAACAAGGATGTATCACTAACTGCAGTGGAGTCTTGTCTATGCATTCAAGTAAAAGAAATACTTTGAGACATTCTTCTTTTTCCTAATATGTTTTTATTTTTTTTTTCTTGGCTCTAAATCCCACCTGTCCCAGCTTCTTATGGAGACTGCACTGGGGCTGGAAGTAGAGAAAATGTCATACACTGCACCCCACCAGGGAAGGAGACGATTTGTTTCTATTCAAACTCCCTACACCTCAAATCCACGGTGTTCCCCCCTTTTTGTAGCTGGAAAAACCAGAGTACATTCACCTCATTTCTGTAAAAAGTGAGAGGGAATGCCACCTGTGGTTGTGTTGCTGCACAAAGAAGTTAGAAGTCATGCTCACTCACATCTATGTGTACTGCATGTCTGAACCAAAACTGCTGACAAACAGTAGCCCCATTTCCTTTCTTTGCCAACTACACCAGTGCTGCTCTGAGCCAGGCACACTGCCTGCTTGTGTTGATGTGTTGAATTTCTTTCTCTTGGAGCAACAAACACAAACCTCCCTCCTGGAAGTACCTGCTGCTAAAAGCATTATGCTACATCTCATGTGGAATCATTATTTGCGCCCATCCCTGCTGCACCTGTGCTTAAACTAGGGAATATTTAGTAGTAAAGCAAGTAAACAAGATATAAACCTATCTCCAGTGTGATTTTTGAAGGAAATTGGGGAAGTGTTTCTGCGGCAGGCAGACCTCATCAAACTTCAGCAGCAGCTGCACTTACTCAGGGTGATGAAGCAACAACAAAAGAATGGGCTGCTCAGGTTATCGCAGCTGGTTCTGCTGAGTCTGAGGACTATTTCACAGGTACATCACACAGCATCTGGTCCTGTGGCTCTCAGGAGGGTACAACTCCCAGGATCAGCTCTAGGGTGAACACAAGACAATGTTAGCCAGGTCCATGTAGGGGGAAGAGGAATTAGTCTATTTAGAGGGGTTTTTCAAAAGCATTTGTCCACCCACTTAACATAGGCCCTGCTTTATTTGCTACTCCTCCACTTCCCTCATGCCAGGGATTAGTGCAGCCCCTGGCCACTTTGTCTCCATTTGCAACCCTGTCATCAGCCCGAGATACATGACCTTGTGACATGTAAAAAAGCACACAAGGTCCCTGATTAACTTCAGAGTATTTTATTTCTTTAGAGAAAAGAAAAACACTTCAAAAGAATAACTCTTGAACAGAATCAAATCGCAGTCACTGGCAAGTGTTTAACAAAATTACCAGGGAAGCGAAAGTGAAATCCATCGATGTAATGCCGTCTATGCAGCAGCCATAGCACGAACCGTGACCCTGCATCGCAGCCGTGGTCCTGAGCGCTGTCTGGCAGGAGCCAACACGCAACGTTGCTGACACAGAGGTAAGAAGCCTTCGATATGCAGCTTATTCCCCGCGTTAACATTCTTTGGATGAGTACTGAGGAAATTCAAGCACAGTGTTATCGCTTCTATGTGTTGTTGTTACAATTAATGCTGTTGTTCGTACCTATAGGAGTGAATGACTCTAATTTGAATGTTGTCTTAAACGTTTCTAGTGGCCATGTGTTTGCGTGGTCAATCATATAGAGAAGAAAAATTACATTTTCCATATCTATCGTCTACTCTGTAGCAGCGTGACTAGTCACTTGTTCTGCCATTAGAAGCAAACAATGTAGATTTCACAAGCTACCTTCTGAAACAACCTCCTTCCTTTTTAATTCTCTTTTACACGTTGCCTCTCCTTCGTCTCCTTTCTATATGAACAATCAAAATCCTTTCAACTTCTTTTCATATACGATTCTTACAAACTGCACTTAATATAACTGTTTGCCAAGAGGGCTGCTTTTTCCTTTTTGTTCTCTCTGTGGGAAAAAAAAATAAATCCCACAAAAATAACAAATTCCCAGAGCCTTTTTCCCCCCTTCGACTCTGCATCCCATTCTTCTGTTTGATCCCCCTGCTGTGAGCAAAGATGAAAACATCTCATCGGTAGGGACTCACCCAGAACACAAACCTTTGCCTGACACATGGTGTTAGAACCAACGCAAGAGGGCTGGATCACAGGGCACAACTTCTGAGCTGCCAGAACTGGCGTAAACAAAATGGCATTTCTGACTTTCAGCTGAAGCAGCTATCCCACGAAGCAGGTGTAGCAGAGGACAGATAACACAACCCAATTCACACCAAGCTAAGCCGTTGGGTATTCCTTACGTATTCAGTGATTTTGAATCAACGGGATTGGAACTAGATCTTTAAGGTCCCTTCCAACCCAAGACATTCTTTGATTCAGTGATTCTCCTTTCATTAGCCTGTCTGTGCTGGGTGACACCCGTGAATCTGCAGAACATTTTGCAAGGAAACCTCATGGCATTCTTATATCTTTAAAGATCCTTCTCTAGTTTTGTCTTATTTTAGAACGCAGAAAATGCAGAGGTATAAAAATAAATTCATGCTGGGAAACATCATGTTGGCAAGTCAGGAGCTGCGGCTTCAGGGATTTAGAGTGGACATTGGAAGGAAGTGACCTAGGAAGGACAGAACTCGTGAAGGTTACTGAGACCACATCTAGGAAAAAGTTGAATATTGCCATTCAAAAAATCAAACAAAAGAGGCCCTCACCCCGCATACAAAATTGTTGTCAGAGAGAGGTCAGTGAAGGACAGAACTGTGTGTACAGAAGCGTGGAAGGATGTCTTCACGGCTCTAGAAGAAAGAGGAGAAATTAAGAACAGGAGAGCAGTACTTGTTTCAGTCAAAACAAATTTAACAACCACTATAGTCAGTCATTTCCTGATACTAGCCCGATCTTTCTTCCTTTCCTTCTTTTTTTCATGCCTGTTCTTTTTAATTTAAAACCTCTAAACAGTGCCAACTGCTATATGGTCATAAACTCCTCGATGCCTTTGAACAATTCCATGAACCTAATCCTAAATGGAAATCAGAAGGTAGAAGAAAGTGTCTGTTTCCACAGAGAGCTGACTGGGGATAAACAGGCAATCCTACCCATTCTGAGTGCGCACTCCAAGATAATCTCTACACTTCTCTGGACACAGCATTACAAGCATCCTCGAGATCACCTGATTACTGGGATGAATTAGTAAATAAGAACCCATTTCATCAGGTGTTGAGGAGGACTTTAATTGTGCTCAAGCTACGAATGTGAAACTTCATACCATGGCCACAGCTGTTAAAACAACAGAGTCTTGTGAAAACAGTCTTGGATTACTGGCCCCATGGAGTGAAACATTTTTAATGAAAAGGGATTACGTTTATTTTTTCTTAATGCATTGTGTCTTTTTAGATATCCTTACTGTCATTGTTATTATTTACTAAGAGAGCTGATATACACTCCCACTTAAATGTGTTCTGGCACATGCTTAATACTTTATTCTATTGGCACAGTTCTGATGTGGGCTTACAGAAAATAGTGTGAGATAAATGAGTTACTTACCCTTCAGCATGTACAGGATCCTGAGAAACTCAGTGTGTTTATATGCTTCTCTCTCACTTGCCAATTCTCCTATTGATTTACTTGATGAAATCAGATCCCTTGTCAGATAGAATTTAAATAGTGTTTTATGAGCAGATGATCTACACAGATGACACTAATGCTTCTATCTTAATATAGGCAATTTGTGTTTATAACCACTTTTCTTTTTAAAGTGCATTGGGAGATCCAAGTGAGTAAAAATCTAGGGGAAATGATTTAAAATTATAAGTGTGAAATTTATCCTTTGCAAAGAGGAAGCATCAGCCGTATAAGCTGTATTTTCAGCTTTATACATTAGGCTATATTTGATTTCCAATATGAGATAATGAAGTTTTTATCCAGAATCATGGCAGTCAGATCTACCAGCAAAGCTGCTCTAGGGAAAAGCCTTGTACTGTTCACACAGACCTTCCCAGAAGCAAGGTCTAAGATTTATATATGGAAGAAGAAATGTCTATTGGCCATCTAATCAGCTAGTTAAACTCTTCCATGGCACATCTTCAGTGCCTAAGAAACACGTTCAACACTGAGAACAAACACATGAAAGCTGTTTGAGCAGACTGGATTAACAGGGAAAAGATGAATAGGATAGAATAGGGTAGAATAGAATACAATGCAACACAACGCAATACAATACAACAGGCCTCTCAGCCATCTCTTCTCCAGACGAGACAACTCGAGTGTCCTCAGCCCTTTACCAGCCTTGTTGCCCTCCTCTGGATGTTTTCAAAGATTTTAACATCCCTTTTATATTGTAGAGCCCAGAACTGCATGCGACACATACCTCAATGTAAATAACATCTGCTATAAATCTGCTTCAAAACTGGTGATGAAGAAAAGCCTTAATCTTAATGGAAGATGATGAAATTGTGCTCTTCAGACTATGTCCCTAAGAATCTCTTTATTTCAATGTCAGTTCTGAGTATGCAATTACTCATTGTGAGCATTGGGGGACAGTAAATACTGTTTTGGCGATAAGATGGTGTTACTGATGGAAAACACTTCTGTGAGTCAAACCTTGCATCCATCAGGACATAGTTAGCCTAAAAACTAAGATTTGAGCTTTATCTCTGCCTTTTCATTTGTAGACCAGTCAGCCACGTGAATCTAGATGGGGAGGACACAATGCAATCCTTCAGAGCACCAGCTCATCCAATGAGGACAAAGGTATCACACTTTCAGACAGAAGCTTTTGTACAAGTGTCCTGAGCACCAATGATGCTATGAACAAAAAAATAATAACAACATCAATAATGTCTCCTTTTATGCATGTTCAGAGAGGAGCCTGCTCCTGTGCAGTGTAGCAGGCCCAGATGTATCTGGTAGGCTTCTGTTGGACTTCTTTCTCCACAAGGAGCAAGATGAAGGCATAAACATCTCTTAACTTGGGACCTGACGGCATATCCGTGGCCAGCTACACCTAACACAGGCGCAAGAAGCGTGACAGAGAAGCTTTTCCCCCATTGCACAGGGAGAAGCGGAGCACCGCCGGGCCGCGCCCGGGGAGGTGGAGGCGCGGACCTCGGGCGCCGCACGGGCTCAGCACCGCGGACAGCGCCCGCCCCGCCGCGTGGCCGCGTCCCCGCGTGTGCGCGGAGCCTCAGGGGCTTCAGTCTGAAGCCTCCACTGCTCTTTCCAGACCTATAGTTGTGTCTGGGAATCTGCTAGGAATATCACACTGTGACACTCAGTCAGGCCAGACCGTGCAGACCTAGTCTGGCATTCACAAAGCCCCGGTTCTAGCACTTTGTCCGTTTGTTTTCCCTATATGTACTCCTCCCACGCTCATTTGTACCATTTGCAGGTATAAACTCTCTCCTGCTATGCATTTACATAATTAGGCTAGTCAGTAAGCACTGCTTAAATATGAATAACAACAATAAACTGCTTTTCTATACTTCAGCATACAGTAAATGCTGAAAACTATAGCTTCAACATCAAGCTATTTAATGAACTGTAATGCTAGTTTATATTAAAACCAAGATAAATGATCATTTTCTACCTGCGGATACAACACTGCTATTAAATACAATTGTTAACTTCCATGAGACTATATTAATGAAAAAGAGATTTAAGGAATTAAGTTTTTTGAGAGCTTCCAAGAAGTTAGCTTGCTGAATATACTTACACGTAAACATGCTTCTGCTAAGAGAGTCCTTGAAACAGCCCAAACTTCACAACTAATTGGCATGCTTATGCATATAACACAGAAGGCAAGATGGAGAATTTCAGTGACAAATAAGATTTGCCATGTTCAATTCTGTTGGCCAGAGCAGTGAGAATTCCAACAGCAGAACAAATCCAGGACAGACAGGTAACAGTAAAGGAATAAAAGCATAAAGCGATTTATCTCCTGTGAGCTTCATCAACATGGAGGGGTCCTTGAGGAAGTATTTCTGCCTTTACATGGCTCCCCAAAGTATGTAGATGGGAAGTCTGATCTCTTTCAATCAAGATCCTAAAATAGCTCTGGTGCAGTAACTGGTGAAAAGCTGAGTATTTTTACCCTGGTTACCCTAAACTTCATTGCTTAAGGTTCAAAGGCAGAGACAACAAAAATTTCAGCTAGGATTTTCTTGACTTTTCATACAGAATCATTAGATGTCCTACTGTAAGTTCTGGATGTGTGAAGATTTGTAGCATTAGAGGCAAGAGGTCACAAATACCGAATGAAAGAGAAAACCCAATTCGGCTTATGTAAGATACAGTTCTGATATATGATGTGCTTCCAGTTTAACAGCTGCAGATTAAGAAGGTGGAGGACTTCTGTACTTGCAGAGTTTAATTTGGCAGGTAGTGGTAGCTGGCACAGCATGGGGATTACCCAACTGTATATGGGTTAATATAAAATCTATTAATTCCTGACAGTTCTTGAATACCAATCAAATGAGTTTGTTCATTTTAATGCATCCTGCAACAACACTAGCAAGACATAACTTTAGTCTCAATTAATGTAAGAGTTCATCTGCTGGAAGATTTCTAAAGTACTTTTCTAGAGCTGGTGTAGCAAAGGGGTGTAGGACTTGTACTTATCATAGTACATAGTAGGAAATGTTTATGAAGAATGGACAAATTTTCCTCTGCATTTGGGATTCAGGTCCAAAACTCAGTGGGATTCAGTATATATGAGGAGCTGTGCTTTAGTCTACCTAACAATTTAAAGGGATGTCAAAGAAAATTTGCTTTTGGAGCAACGCGTTCCATAACTTACCAATTGCAGGTCAGCTGAAACACTGGATGTTGGCTGAAGTAGAATACTCACCATCTGATCACTAGGTAATATAATGTGGCCTATTGCTATGTAACAAACACAGTTCCAAGCATAGCTGAACACAGGGTGCATTGAGAGAGAGGAAAAAAGAGAGTAGCACAGTCAGCACGTCTATTTTCATTGATCACACTAGGAAAGAAAAAAAGAAAAAAAATAGTAGTAATATTTTCTAAAATTACATAGAAAGAAGAAATATTCTTATGAGCAGGAAATAATTTGCCAGCCTTAATGGTTGGTTATTTTTTACAGGAGAATAATTTTTTTTTTTTAAGGTGTTTAGGAATTCTGCAGTGGAGAACTTCAAACTTGTATCACAGAACTGCACTAGAGAAAGCTGAAGGGAAAGCTTGGAGTACAAGCTACCATTTACCTGATGCTAAATACTGGAGCATGATCCTGCGGCCCCATTTACAACAAATTCTGTCTGACCGTATTTGGCATCGTAAGGCCTTTGGGGTCAAGATGCTCAGTTTCTAGTTTTGCCTTTTGGGTCTCAGAAGTATGGAAGCATTTCAAATCTTGTGCTTCAAAAAGAATTTAGGAAATGCACAAGAGAGCCAACTTTTAAATGAACTGGAAAGATTTTATGAGGACAGAAGATCAACAAGTGACCAGGACTCCAACTGTGAAAGAAAATGTGAGAAACAGGCACCTCTTCTACTGTGAAATTGGTCTAATTCTTGGGGCCTTTAGAGTGGCAGTATCAAACAACTGGCCAATATCGTGTACACTTTCTGCCATCCACGTGGCATCAACTCCATTACCACATTCTGTGAAGCACTCAAATTTGCCACAGGTTTGTTTAACCCTTCATTTGAAAGTGGAGATGGAAATTTCTTCCCTCACTGAAAGCTGAATGTGCTTTTCCTAACACACCTGGGAAGCCAGTCTCAGCCCACGGCTCCATCCTACACAGAAATAGCTCTTTAGAAAAAAACAACAACCTATAAAGCTAGGAGCCATATGAAGTGAGGATGCAGAGGTAGCTGATCCATGGGCTGTAGGTGCAACCCCCTTTTAGGAGACTGCAGGGTAGGTATGTGGTGTGTTACCCCCCAGACTACGGCTGCATCACTGGCATGCTATTTATTTAAACATGACAAGTATTTGCGGGGTTTCCTTTACAACATCTGATAATTTTGACGATTTGGGAGAATTCTATGTGTCACTAATGAAACAAACCAGAACTTTAGTAGATGTAGTCATGACTTATGCTTCACAGACCTGCTATGTCTTTCCCTCCTGTCCTGCACCGTCACCTAGAGGAATGAGTGTCACTGGGTCTGGTTGATAGCTCTGCCATAGCTTTTATTCTGTGCTTGCATAGCTAGGACTTCATAACTACTACTGCAAGACTCTACGGTAGCAAAAAATATACAGTGTGCAGAATACCTCTTCCTTGTTCCTTTGGAAGCAACTCTTGCTTGCCTAGCCACCCTTACTGTTTATTGACAGCATGCAGGAGTAGCCTTTTAACTAATGTATGTGTTCGTGTGTGATTGTGTCTTTTTCTGGAGGGCAAGTCAGGTAAAACTACTTTTTAGTAGAAGTGCAAACATAAAGATAAGGAATTCTGAGATTCCTTAAACCAGAGATCTGATTCCTTACTGTCACAAATTCATAACAGATCCTGGTTCACAAAGCTGTATTGATCACCTTTCCAAAGGAAGGAATCTCCACAACGATATTATTGAAGAAAGGAGGAACATTTTGTTGAGGAGCTGTATTTCAAGCAAAATAACCCTCCAAAGAGCATTCACTTTCAAATCAGTAACGTGCAAGTATAGCTAACTCACAAAACAGCAGCCAGTTACATGCGCAGATTTCAATGAGGCTTTTACAAGAAACAATGGGTCTGTTTTTAAGGGCGGTTGCCCTGTTGAAGTGCATTTCTCTGAATGGATACAATGCTGTAGTGCTGAATGGATTCAATGGTTCTGTCTCAAACATGTCCAGGAGTGTCTAGAAGTGGGTGGAGGTAGAAAGAGCTGGTGAGACCCTTCTGGTGGTTGACTCAGGCTGCCTCTTCCAATCCTTTCTTTGCTCTCGCTGGGGCTGAGGTTTCCTTTTCCTCTGCAACAAGCTTCCTTCTCTGCATGAATTTTTCCTGTCTGGATATAATAGACTGAATTTTTTAAAAGCGGACTTAAAGAATTCAGGCATAACTTTGCCCGAATGAGATGTCTGAGTAGCAGAGGAATCTCTTAGGAGAAGTCAGTAATGCCTTGGTTGTCAGGTGCCTTGGCTATTTGAAACTGGGAAGGAAAAATACGTGCACAGATAGAATATAACGTAGGAATCAATCCTGCCTTGGCCTCTGTAAGGAAAACAAGTGACCTTAATGATCTATTCTCTCTCTAGAGCACTCACAGAGAAAGCCGTGCTCGTTCCAATTCAGCTGTGTGCCCAGCACACAGCACAATGGATCTCACTCCTCGGGAAGCTCTAAGTGCCACTGCAATACAAATAAACAAGTTCTGCACAAGATGGTGAGGGCATCAGCAGCCTAAAAAAAGCAGCTCTGGGGGCCACATGGAGACTGGGAGCGGGGGCTGTGCAGCAGCAGTGTTTACTTAAGGAAAT
Source organism: Alectoris magna (assembly GCA_030625065.1). Taxonomy (NCBI): domain Eukaryota; kingdom Metazoa; phylum Chordata; class Aves; order Galliformes; family Phasianidae; genus Alectoris; species Alectoris magna. Next base: position 17,065,793 of record CM060566.1, on the reverse strand, counting down.
TCACTTCCCTCATTGAAGACTCCTGTTCAGAATGTATGCTTCCCGTTTACCTTTATCAAATTTCACATGCGCGCTCCTCTACATGTCAAAATAGCAACACAAAGTCCAAAGTCTGCAAGCTTATGGGGGACACCAATGAACAATGCCATAAAATACAAGAGACGAGGCAGAAATATATAAATAGCTGCAGGCCATGATCTGCTCTCACTGCTTGTGTGCAGCTCTATTAATACTAATAGGAGTTAAGTGTGCAGAATAAAGTGACAGCTATTGCCCCTCAGCTCTGCCAGCAGTTCTTAAGTACTGCAGTGTCCAGCCAGCACTTCTACGTGCTATACAGGGCTGCCTCTGCCATCATGCAGAAGCTGCCATCAGACCACAGGAATAACATGCTCTTCCGGTCTGCTCTGCCTTATGTTGCAGGATGTTTTTTAAGGTTCTCACCTCCAGTCTCTTCCAGGCTGGGATGAAGCTGCCGAGTATGGGCTGGGTAGGACAGAGAATTTCTTCAGCACTGTGTAATCTTCCCAAAGAAATCTTTGGCCTGTTCTTGGAGTGGCATTAGGGGGGTGAGAGGGGTCCTCACTGCTTCAGAAGATGGTGAAGTCATTCGATGTTGGAAAGGATGATGAATGAATAATGTATAAAATAAGGATGGTGGCTACTTCTTTGTTCTTGGACCCCATTTTCTAAACCAATTTCCAGTATATTTTAAAATACATTTTAAATGCAGCTCACCTACACTCCAATCCCATTCCAGTGGTTAGCAGGTTTTTATGCACTGAACCAGATCTTCAGGGGAAGTTGCTGCGCGAATTACTTGAAGCTTTTATTCATCCTGAGGTCCAAACGTGTATGTTTTAGCTCACACAAACATAAAATAAGTTTTCTGTTCGCTGCATGCTCCTCTGTAGAGCAGATTGCCCTTGGAGATTCAGCACACTTGGACACCTGTGCTCTACTGCCAGCATTCAGGGTACAGGTTGACCTACTCATCTCTGCCCAGCCCCACGCACTCACAGCCCTCGCACCCCTACAGACCCTATGTTCCCATGCAAAATCATGGGAGCTTGGGACATGATTCAAACATCACCCCCAGGAGGATTCTGGGGACCTGGAAGGAGGGAGTTGCTAAGACAAGTTTGTTGCTGCAAAATTAAAGCTACAGGCAGAACTCCGAGGTAAATATTCTTCTAATCCACAATTTAAAGGCAGTGATTTCTCCCTCTTGCCCCTACTGCGATGCCCACTACGCAGGCAGGGTACTTAGACTTGGCTCCAGAAGCAGAACTTGAAGCTTACTGTGCCTTTTGAAAGAAAATATTGAAGGGCCCGTTATATCTCTTTATTAATAGGTTTTGACTAATCCTCTATTCATTGATGTCCATTATGAGATTATACGGCTAAAATTAAGTTAGTACATACAGTATGTCTACAATGAATTCAATAATTGTGTGTTTCTAAAGGAAAAAAATTGTTCAATAATTATGGCTGAGACCAGGAACTGGCATCACAGTCTTTGCTGGCTGAGGAATATTGCTAATGTGGGGCAGCTTTTATTTGCCTTAACAAGTTAAACCCCAAAATTGAAGCGGTTCTGCTCGCTTGGAAGAAATGTGAAGGAGTGGAAGTAGTGTGCAAAGGGCACAAGCATGCATTTTTAGGAGGAATCAAAAGCCCCAAGCTGGCATCAGCGAGATGTCTGGTGGCAGGAGCTATTCTCAGAGGAGAAGAGATTTATTAGCGGTTACATTTGCGGTTTATTTCTGTCAATAGGATTTGTATTATGGGAAAATATGTCATACGGTCTAAATCCTTTTTTGAAATGGCCGTATAAGTGAAAAATTAAATAGCTTTTTTTTTTCTTTCTTCCCCCCAACTAATTGCATGTATTTTTAAGAGGTCTTTTTAGTGCATATTGTGCATATATTTGCTTTTGACTCTTGCTATTTCTCATAGATTGACAGGTCATTTTCTGCAGAACTTAGATCTAAAACGAGGTAACTCCATGACAAAATAAAAGGGAGGGGGAGGATGTAATTAATTACTCAGTCCTTGGGTTTATAAACTATTTAATTCCATGTGGTAACTTGGAGATGGATTTGTGACCGCGGCACTGGACCTGGAGGCCAGGGAACTGGTATGAATCCAAGCTCTGCAGCTGTCTGACAGCAATGACAGCAAGACCCTCTGCTCCCTTAGGGCACAACACTGTGAGCACCTCCTAGTCATTGCTCTGCTCCTCAAAGAAGGACTTTCTCACAGCTGTGCCTGTGTGGTAGCCCACCCTTGTCTATTCAGGTGACCTCTTTGAGATGAGGGTTACGTGTCTGATAAGCCTCTACTGCAGTTGTGCACAAATGTGGTAGCTATGGTCACCAACAAAGCCAACCTGCATTACTTGCTCCTGGGAGGTTTTGTGGATCTGACACACGAAGAACTTCATCATCTGGGGACCAAACTATGTCATGATATTTTGAAGAGAAGATAAGGTTTGTTAGCTGCTTTGTATGATGAAAGGTATTTCTGTGATGCTGAACTAGCTAAAGCATTGCTTTCTATTAATCGTAGTTTGTTTTATACCTGGTTCTCATTATGATGAGGCTTGGATGACACAGCAGTTTTCTATGCTTAAGAAGACAAAAATAGATTACCTAAAATATTGTTCCTGCCTGATTACTACTTATATAGATAGAATCTGGGCACAGGTGCCTTTATGAGGAGCTTCCAGGAGATGCAGAATCTCACTATGAAAATAAACAGCCCAATACAAGATGTAAGTAAATGCTTCCGGACAAAGTCAATACTGTATGCTTCAAATGGCTACTTGCTGTGCTAAGCAGATGAATTGTAAGACCTTTGCAGGATGCTTGCTTCTAACCATAGCAGGTTTTGATTCCCCCCCCAAAATCTCTCCCTCTGTGTTGGCCCTGCTCCTGGCTGTGCTACCTGCAGGATGGCACCCAGGAACCAGGTGGGGTGACCTTAGTCAGTCCTTAGGCACACTGTTACTGACCCGTGCAGGTGTTACTTGTACAGTCAGGGTAATACCTTTGTTTCAAAGGGGAATCATCTGAAGGGCAGCTGCAAAGATTGAAACAAGGCAACATGAGAGCTCCCATCTTCACACTGCATCTTGACAGTGGGTGAAACCCTGCCCTCATCAAAGTCAGTGAGATTATTGCCTCTGACTTGCAGAACCAGGAGCTTCACATTTTAAATAGATGTGATATGATCTCTGCAGACGCCTGAAAGAACTGCAAGACTGACCTGAACGATTTCCCTCTCCAAATATGATATATTGATCTGACTCATGCCACTCACATTAGCTGTGTTGCCTTTTAAATCCTAGCCTGCCATCTACTCTGGTCCCTGGTGTGTGCACCAGGCCCAAACTGATCTAGATTTCATTTTCTGCTGCTCCTCCTTTTGTCCTTATGTTTAGTAATAGAAATTGGTCAATCTTTGAGCAAAGGATAACTGCTATCGTGCTTGGATGGGATGCATAGCACCCTAGACTGGCTAAAGAATCCCTCGCAGAGAGATAGCATCCTCAGTAAAGCAGGCAGTGAAATTCACATCCAAATCCACACAGCAAAGAAGCCTCTAACCAGGCAGCGAGCTCCCTACAGACCACGGAAGAGCAAGGAAGGAAGGAGAGACGTGCAGCAGAGCAGGCAGCTGAAGAGTAATTCTTAGAGTCATAAAATTTCAGACAGGGGTTTGTAGTTCCTGAATCATTCTAAATACTCTTTGTTCTTGTCCTATCAGTCTAAAATCAGGAGCAGTGCAACATGTCATGGATAGCTGGTGCTGCCAGTTCTCCTCTTTTGTGTGCTTGCACTCATCCAGTGAGAGTTTGCACTCTGTGTTACAGAAATAGCAAACACTAAAACCCCTGCTGTATGCTGTCTCTGGAGAGATGCTCATGCAAGACATTCACCTGGCCATTCTGAACAGCAAACCAATTTGAAAACAAACAAACAAACAAACAAAAAAGCCCCAGCAAGTTATTTCTCTCATATACTCATGAAAAGAAAAACAGAGAAAGTCCTTGAGTACATTACTGGCTATAAATCATACCAGCCTTCATAATCATGTTCAGAGACAGTGGAGGAGAACAAATGCAAATGGTGTACGCCTGTTTGCAGAAAAACTAACCTGGTTGGGTAACAGGAAAACAAGTAGAAAAAAACCCATTAGGAAAATATTTTACATTCTGTCAGCTTTTGCCTTTGTCAAACAAGAAGTAAAAAGGCAGGAGAGCATGATATTAAGATGCCACTACCTAATAATTTCTTGATAATTGCCCTTCAAGAGCAAATGACAATGAAATGAGTAAGGTAGAGCTTTCACCCACTCTATCCTGATTTAGGCAGTCTGCTTTGGTACACACTTCCTTTGAGTAAACAGTACCTATAGTTATACGGGATCTATTCACCCATTGATGTACCAGGGATTTATGTAGGTGAGTCCCATTAATGCTAATGGAAGTTATGTGTGTAATTCCCCTTTTTCAGCAATGAGAGAATAGACCTTTATGTTTCTAAAGTAATTACAGCCTTAGCTCTGGCGAGGCTGTTCTCCCTTCCCTCCCCCCTTTGATAACTTCTTTGCTTCCCTCCCCAGCATTGACTCTGGGAGAAAAAAAAAGGGATAAATTCCTCCATTCAGAAAGGAAAATTGGAGAAATAGCTGAAAGGTGAAACAAATGTAACTAGATCCACTCATTGTGTGGAAGAAATGCAAATACAGGAAGCCAAGCTACATCCCCTAGGTTTGCTGTGCTTTTGGGGACAGAAGTAGATTCATTTTCCTTAAATTGTGTATTCACTGCATGTTCGGTTTTCTGGGCATGTAGGTTATTTAGAGGGAATGAGTTGGGGTTTATTTTTGGCACTTTATCCTCAATCTGCTTTAGAAAACTTCACGTCTTGATACTGCCAGACTTTTGCAGAAGGTAAAGTGAATGAAAAGTTTCAAGAATGAATTAGTTGATTCACAAAAACTGCTGTTATCATCTGGGACTGAGCTGGGGGATGGCGTAACCCATCTGGGAGATCGAGCAGCCCGGAGTCTTGTGACACTTCCTCTTAATGGGGTTTCTCAGCCTGGGGCTCAATGCAAGTATCATGGGGCGTGCTGTACATACAATCAGACTCCCAAGTTGTAATGTTCCATTCCTGATTTTGTGACAGATTATCACCAACAGTCATATGCCAGCTTTTTTATTAAGCCACCCCATCTCTAACGTATAGATGCTAATATTTTCTGAGTATGAGGAGGGGGAGTCAAATTCATTGACACATAGAGGGTGCGCAGAACACAGCTGCTTTATTTACCTGTTTGGTCGCTGGAGGCTTATCTGCTTAAAAAACCACGGGCACAATACTTAGCATCCTTTTGGAAAGCCTAGGTCAGTTTTGCAGCAGCTGGCATCGTGCACCGTGAGCCCCCCTCCCCAAACACAGCACAACTGCCTGGTATGGGGCTCACTGACACATACAAGCAGGCAACAAGGACTGTTCTGCATCCTGCTGCTCACTCTGCCCCTATCTTGAGGCAGCCCCAGCACCCTGGGAGCTGATGAGAGCAGGTGTGAGTGTGGCTGTGGAAACCCTCCTTCCAGAAAAGCCACAAATGTAAATCCAAATGCTGAAAATGCAACTTTAGGAATTGACAGAGGCTACGTAGCACACAGCTCAAAGTTTTGGAATCCCACAGCATATTCTGCCTCTGCTGCTTTCTTTCATTTAAATTCTCCATCTTTTTTTTTTTTTAATCTGCAGTAGAGATCAGCAGGGAGAGACAGGACCCAGCAGGATCAGGCCCTCATTTAGGAATCCTTCTATTTTGTTAATCTGCCATAAAAATGAGCTGTATACTCTTGTGGGTCTTTGCCACCTGGCAGGGCTAGCAGCAAATATCCAATAGTTTCCTATAGGCTCACCCAGAGTTTAATACCCCTCCTGCCATGTCAAGAGAAGAAAGGAAGAGTGGGTGGAAACTTTTTTTTTAAGTATCAAATCAGTCAGAATGCTGATTTATTTTCTTAAAAGCTCGGTAGAGATTAACCCCAGTGACATTTACAACACACATACATTAACTGGATTGAAATACCACTGGAGCTGTGACTGTGAGGGGGAGTGAAGGGAAATGATTGGAATGGGGAGGAAAAAAAAGTTCAACCTACACAGTATGCACTCACCTCCCCAAGGACACCAGAGTGGTGTTCAGAGGCCACTTCTCTCCCTGTTATTTTTTTTTTTAAGTGCAGTAATAGCGACGGGAAGGCACGGCTTTATGCATCTTGGACTGGTAGCAGACCACAAGCTTCACCTGAAAGCCCAAGGAAAACCAAGAGCTGCTTGGTGCTTTGGAGCAGTTACTCTTTCCTCACTCTGGAAATAAGTAAAATGTGGATTTTTCTTTTTTAAATTATCCAGTCTGTTTCTCAAGGAAAGCCTTTGCTTTGCAATAAACTTCATCTTCTGCTCTGGATCTCATGCATCTCAAGAGCCCTGCAAGGTCTGTGGGAGGCACAGGTGGGGTCACAGCAGCATTCCTCAGTCAGTGCATTCCATCCGATCTGCTGACTTCAGGCTTGGCTTGTAATGAGGACTTTTTTTTGTTGGAATGTCTCAAATATGCCTCTTTTTCTGGGGACAGATACCTTGTGCTTGTAGGCAGCTCTCCAGGTTCATCACAGGACAGCATGTGGTAGCTGCATCCATCAACATCCTGCTCCACGGTCACTTCAAATTCCTTCTTGCCTTTGTTTTGTGCCATGAAGAAGTCAATTAAAACAGAAAGAATCCCATAAAACATCCAAAGTTATTGACATATGTGCCTATGCCTCACAATGACAAATACATTGAGGGCAAAGGAATGGTAACAGCACTTCAACATTGGCAATTAATTTTTTGGCATTTCCATTCACTTCATTGTTCAGCCTGATCATCTGCTTTTCCACCCATCTTTTATGGTACTTTTGTGGTCCTGCGCTGTTCCCACTATATATTCCTTACCTCAACATTTTAAAGCAGCTGGCACAGAGAGCCAAGCCAGAGATGATGATAACAGTGAATCAGCCACTCATTTTGAAAACACACCATGAGATAACCACAAATGACCAAACCCTAGTTTCTACCATTTCTTTATTTGGCATTAAAAAAACATTCATTTTTCAAAACGCAAGCACAGAAGATGCTGATGACCTCATTTGCAGACCTCCCAACATCAGAGATCTTTTCTGCTGCTATGTCCAAATGGGTACTCAGCATTTCTTCAGCACATTGTATTTTGAAGTGCTGGTTGGTTTGTTTGACACAATTGGTGCAAACGTTGTGCATTTGTCTTACCTTCCTTTTCTAACTACAAGTCCTTGTTCTTTAAAGAAGTTTGCTGGTTAAGGGATCTATCATTTTATATGCCTCGGGTTTTTTCTTGCATTGCAAATGCTCATGGAAAAGCAGTTGTTCTTTGGTGCAAGAATTGCTACTGCAGTTTCTTTTCTGTGTACACTCATGTTCCACGGAAGCTTTTATTACCGGGTTTTTACATTTAACACCTTGAAACACTCCCATGAAAAGACTCTCCTAAGGGTCTTGCCCTTGAGCAATGTCTAATGAAAAAGATTCATTGCGAACAAATGCACAGATGAAAATATACCAAATGTATTCTGTCTAAAAACTTGCGTTCAACAAAATTATAATAATACACACACTTCATATCTTTCTACTTTATCAGGCTGTGGGAGGCAAACTCCTTTGACCTATGAAGTTGATCTGTGAACTGCGTCAAAAAATTCAAAACCTCGCGGTTGAGGTTTGTGCATTCTATTAGCATAATTTACCACCCAAGCTGTAAATGTACACTTTGTACAATGGCATGCTGAACAGATAGCATTTTATAGCATCCTAAGGGGGACTGTTTACACCTAACATTTCTTCTGCAGGTTTGATTATCAGATTGTGGTAGCAGCTGTTTTTTTTTCCTCCGTTTTTCCTCCCTCACTTCTTCTTCCACCCCCCCTCCAGCCACTCTGAAAGTGCCTAATAGCAATGTCTTCTCTACTTCATGCTCCGGATGCTTATTTGTGGCCCAGAAAGGGCAAGTGGAAGGCAGAGGGAAGCGTGATTTGGCTTGGGCTTGTGCCGCTCCGCTTGGGTGATGGAGAGGCCATTTGGGGCCCTTATTCAGACTAGCCTTGTGCGGCTCCCCCCAGGCGATGGGAGAGGCCATGTTGGGCCCTCACTCTGCATTTGGGTTTCTCCTTCTGCAGCCCCCTGCCTTCCCAGATGCGGTCTGTGCGCTGGCAATGCCAACATGGAAGCAGAAAATCCAAACGTGGGGCTGACACGCACGCAGCCCGCAGCTTTTTGTGTGGAAGGGATGTTTGCTGAGCTTACTTCACTGCTCCTCCTGCTTTGTACGCCCGGCTCAGAACCAGGAGGATGTTGTGTGCCGTCCCCCCGCTGTCACAGCCCTCTAGCTACACCCTCCCTTTTTTTAATTCCTGAAATTAAAATGTGTTGGAATGCTCAGTGCCGCTTTTCACTCTCTTTTGAATGGGCCCTTTAGTTTTTCACACCAAGGTGTCCTTTGGGGTGCCAGGTCAGGCTACCAAAACAGCTTCTAGGAGGGGATTAGGACCAATTAACATCTTTGTACACAAAAGCCACTGGCAGCTGAACAGGCGGCCTGGTGGCCTGCTCGGGAGCTGCATTTTAAATAGGGGCCTTCTGTACTTGAGCTCAAGTGGGAAGAGGCGGAGAAAGTTTTTATTTATAATTGAAAATGCTGCTCCTGGATAAAGTCTAATGAAAGGCAGAGTGGTGTTCAAAAGTATCTAACAAATACCATTTGAATATTGGCCTTTATTGTATGATTTCCATCAAGGATAGCGCAACAATATAGTCATTTCTCCTACATATTGAGATGGAGTGATTTTTCTTGTAGAGGAAAACAGCTAAATCCACACGTTGCATCGGCCCTTCTAGTTTTCATTTCTTCTTTTAAAATCAGCTATACATTAAAGGCAGTCGGCAGGGCGGCTGCTCAGGAGTGAGAGGCATCCATACATCTCAGCGCTTTCTAGGGGGAATTCTGCCATTCATCCACTTGATCCACCGAAGCTCAAGCCTATAGGAAAAAAAATAAGAAAGAAGCAAATTTAACTGCATACATCAGGATGGAGTGGGAAGGAGACCTACAAGGGAATCTCCATGTTTTACACAAGTAAATTTGCATTTCCACCCCTTCAGTTTGTACCGAGGGGAAGAAAAAGGACTCAAAGTCTGAATCATTGAATTCAGCTGAGCCAGATCCTCAGTAGAGGTAATGGACTACGCTGCTTGGCCTTGGGTATTTTGCACCTGACTTAATATCTGTACTCATGCCCTGCTTTGTTTTCAGCACCTATCACTTCTAAATCATCACTCTTGCAATCTGATCAGGCATTAAAGCTGGCGAAAGGGAAGGAAATATATGGTGTGTGAATTACTATTGTACAAGACCCAGTAATTTACAAAGGTTTGTAAGTAGGAGTTTTGTGAATTCTAAGCGATACTATGTTATAAAGATTGTAATGAGACTGATTTCTGTTTGTTGAGGATGAGTCTTTCTCAAATACAATATTTGTAATCACCACACAAGCATCCAACCTCCCCCTTTCATAACAGTAATAGCAGTGCAGCTTTGCATATTTTTATCTCTCGGAATGAAAAGTCATTTCTAGAAGTTTTCTAACCATGTGTTTTGTAGGGAGAAGATTCACGACAGGAGAAAATTGCATGACTGTTACAAGTCATCCAGGCATCCTGGAACCAACGTCCTGATCGATACGGCTAAAAGGAAGGAAGCACACTCTGGAAGGATGGTGCACAAAGTTTCTGAGAGGCTTGCAACCGGATGAAAGAAAGCGAATAAGAGGGAGACCACGAGCCCAGTCTGCGTTGGCTTAGCTGCACTGATGTGTGTGAAGGATGGGGTATGTTAGAAGAGCGCTGGATGTCATTTGATATGGTGTTTATACATTCATTTTTGGTACGTAGCTAAAATATGGATTTTTCCCTCAGTTGACGTGAATAGAAAAACCCTAATCACGATCATTTTCAGCCTCCCAGCTCAAATAAATAATGAGAGATTCCACAGTGTGGTGTTCTGCAGCAAACATTAATACACTCTATGTGTGGCTTTGCTCCGTCCTACCCCCTCTTTAGTTTCAGATACTGTATTGTATTTCTTCCGACATGTTGATTCTACCTAATGTTAAATGGTAATTGGTAGTAGTATAGGTGGGGAGAGAAACATTGTTATATTTTGTTCATTTTTCACACTTCAGCAGTTATCCCTTTCTCTCTCTGGCTGTACGCTTATTAGTGTATGAAATGCAGGTGTGTGGGAAATGGCAAGCACACATTGACAGGTTATTTTGTTGGCCACTGCCTAATTAGTAGCATAGTGGATGCACCCTGCTAAGCTTTAGTGTGGTGCAGTAGAGCTGGTCTGTTCTAATTTCCTCACAGCTTTGATATTCAGCAAGAGATTGACGGTTAGCACAAAGAGCCAAAGCGCGACGGAGGCCTGCAGAAACAATGGCCCTTCTTGCTTGTAGACACCACAGATGTGAGAGAAAGCTGACTAAAAACAATTGGCCGACACTGTCTAATTGTCTCCAATGTCAGCATCATTAATGTTTTCCCATGTAAAAAGTAAAAGGCCAAGGTTGTATCCTCCCTTTATTTTGAGTCACATGATTATGTAACTTACTGAGATTCAGATTAAGTGTTAATTGTATTTGTGCAATAAAGAAACTGAAGCTACCTTGAATTTAATGAATATGTACTTAATTAATTTTGACAGCCTTTATCTTTATTACCTATTGAAAAATCACAATCAGAATTAATAACATTTATAGGCAATTAAAATTACAGCCTATTTAATGATAATATATGTTTACATCTTTTGCTGAGATACAAATTATGAATACTTATTAGCAAAGAAGTTGTTTCCCTGCCAGGAGGGTTACTTGTCTGTGTTAACAGCAACAAACAACAATAATCAGTTCAACGTGTAATAGTGCTTTTCACATCAGACAATCTCCCAAAGCACTACACAAGGGCACACGAGAAAAGGCTTCACAGAATTTAAAGGTAATCACTAAATGGCAAAAATTGTAGTGTGCCTGGAACAAATGCTTCAAAATTACACACAGTAAGACAAGCCTGACAATATTTTAGCAGTTATAAAGCTTTATTTTTTTTCAAAGAAAATACTAAAAATATAGAAAATCATCAAGGGTGCAACATCAAATTCTCTGGTGATGTGGTAATATCCGGCCAGCGCCACAACAGCCAGCATCCAGAATGGCTCCACCAATGTCACAGTGGTTTTCTTGGCTTGCAAGAGCTAACCATTCTTTTGGGCCCAAGGTTTTACACAGAAATCCCAGTTCCTTGGTACTACGGAGTTAGAACAAACGCAGCTCTGGTTTCACCAGTGCTCACAAGAGTAGGCAGCACGATGGGAACAGCATTAAATCTTACAAATAAATATGTTTTGAAACCATGAATCCTTTCTGCTACCACCAAAAAGCAGTAGGGCTGCTGCGAATGAAAAGAAAAGGCCTGTAAGCAGCAAAGATACAAACCAGCCTGAGCCCCTTGTCTTCAGGAATACTGATTTCCCTTGGATCTCTTTTGTTTATCAATATACATATAGGCTTTGTAACGCATTTCCTATAAGCAATCTTTAGAAACCATCAATAGCTGACAAACTAACCGTATCCCCAATAAAACCAGCCCTGTCCAGTATATGAAGAGAATAACAATCTAAAAAAGGGAAGGAAAAAAAAAAAAGAAAACCAACAAAAGGAGCAAATAGTGCAACACAGGTGTGAAAAACAGGAGCTCTAGAACTGAGGCTCTAACAGCTGTTGCAAAGCGGCATGCAGAACCCCACTGTTCTCAGGTGGCTGTTTTCCTATATGGATGGGCATGGGGGTCGTCAATTGGGAGCAGGGCTGTCCCACCTGAGGTGACCTACCAATTACTGGAGAAGAAAAAGCCTTCCCTGGCTCCTAACCGCACCTGTGGGTACTCTGCTGAGTGCTGGTATTTAAAACAGCCCCATGGGGGAGGATGTTTTCCTTCAGTTCGTATCAACTTGGTCTGGGCGTTCTTGAGGTTTGTGACTTGTGGGTTTTTGTCTGACCTTGTATTATTGGTGTGTGTTTCTTGATCTTCTATCTCAACTACTGGGCTAGCTTGTAGTACTTTAGTTTATGCATTAATTTATGTCATATATGCAATTTTTGTATAAAAGCCTTTAGGTTCTAAACAAGCGGTGCCTTTCTGGAAAGTAAGCATGAAGATAAAATCCTATACTTCATGCCACTGTGACCCTAGTGGAACACAGCTGCCAGGTGCTTACTGGTTATGGTGCCTATGTGGAGCTCATGGGATACTCTGCTCCAGTGGCTGCTAAGGAAACAGTTGCCTACATGCTGCAAAGTAGGAGGGGAGTAGGACAAGTGAGCCAGGGGCTAGAAGAGACTGGGGAACAAGGAGCCTATCATTCAGAGAGGCGAATGTCTTTGCTCATCTTACCAGACTGAGAATGGAAAAGCGAAGCATAGGTGGAAAAAAGCCTTAAGGAGAAAAGCTGTTTAAGCTATAAGCTAAGGTTGGTGCAATTAATAGATGGCTAAATTCCATCTAACCTTTGGCTTATCATCTGTATGGGCTGGTAACCAGGTGTGAGCAGTGTCTACCTGGTCTCCAAAGGGAGGTTGATAGGTATATGAAAGGCATGGTATGAGATGATGCACAGGGTTGGACAGGGTATCCTAGATGCTCTACTGCAGCTCAGGTTTCCTGTGTACTGGAGGATCTGGTCAAATTGGATGCGTGCAGGCATCTTGTGTGAGAAAAAGGGTTTTCTGCCTGTCCTGACCCAAGAATCTGGGCTGTTAGATTAAACTGAAGTAACAAACAGAACGACAAAACAAACTGGATATTAGATCTCCAAAGAACTACATGCTAACGTTCCTAAAACTGAAGTAGCACATTTGAGGGCTTCTTACTTACCATCTAAAAATGAGTCATGTGACTGACTCCCAGACAGGCCTTCTGCTAACTGGCCTCATGTGCAGGGAGGGACCAATCAATAACTAGTAACTGCTGGGCATTGACAGAAGCAAAACAGTGCATTGCTTTAGAATAGCTGCAGTGTATGAAATCATTATGTTATCTTATAAAGTCAATCAGTGTCTATATATTACTACACTACTCATAAAGCTGTGGAGCGCATAATCAGTATTTTTGCAACCCTGAATGTCTGCTGCAGTCTCTTGTAGTCAAATACAAGACCCAATTCGTTAATGCCATAATACATCAATTTTGTTACACTTGAGACTCTGGCTTTTCTTTTTGATCAAGCATAAGGAAGGGAATTACTCATCCGTTCTGCAGCTGTGTGTCCTTACATTGGCTTCACTCACCTTAGAAACATGTACTTAGTTGTATCGAAGATAATTGAGAGCTCAAAGACAGATTACTTCAATTTAGGGCTGAATATTACCCTTTTCTGCAGAGCAAGCAGGTGCAGGGAGGCTGTGCTCCTTGCATACCTACTCAAAAAGTGTAAAACAGGAGCAGATGCTGCTTGTGTCAGAGAGCGACCTGGGAGGGCAGAGGCATGTTGGCCTTCTGATGGAATGACAGCTAAAGGTGAGACCTTGGGGGCTCTCTTAGACCTGATTATTTCCAGGGATTTTATTTCCTATTGCAGAGGTCCTAGGGCTCAAGTCTTACCAAGCAGTTAATTTTCAGTTGTTGGGTGAGTAACTGCTTTTCTCAACTTGCCCAACTGTGTGCTGCAGACAGAGCATGCCTGCAATTGTGGCTTACATTTAAAAAATGAGTATTCAGCTTGGTTTTCCTCACTTGACCTCTAGGCAAAGGGTAAGCTACAGGGGTCTGCAACTTCTAGGGCATCATCTTTTCCTTGGTGTGGCAGAGTAAGCAGTGCTGCTGGATGGCTGTTCACAGTGAAGCACTGCCCTTGCCTTTCTCAGAGCTCTTCAGTGCCATACTTGACAACAAAATGACAGAAGGTAAGCGCTTGTCAAAAATACTGTAGCCATATAAAAAAAAAGCACAGGTTCTGTCTGAATTGTACATCTCTAGGGAAAATGTTCCCTTCTTCTGCAAGGTGCTTGGAAAAGCCTTTAAGAGACAGTGCCTTCACTACCTGTGCTGGGAGGCCCTAAACCCCAGATGTTGTGGGACACGGGATCCCTGTTCCCAGCTAGGAGCTTCTGCCCCTAGTAAATACCAGTTTTCTCCTTTAAAGTGGTTGGAGTTTTGCCTCTAGAAATTACACTGTATTTACTGCCAAAAGTATGGACTATATCTAGGTTTCAAAATCTAATCCTCTGCAAGTACTCTCCTTACCTTTTTTTTTCCCCCTATGTCTATTTTCTTAGTGCTCTGAGAGTTTACCTGTGTGTGTTTTGTTTATCTTAATAAAAGGCAATTTAAATAAATGGTCACGTTTCATCCATTACTATAGTACCCATCAGAGAGATCAACGAATGAAGTGAATCTTCCTGGAAATAAGGAGGCCAAGGAAAAAATGTAGGTGAGTTTTCTAGTATCATTCACTTGGATAATGGCAGTATGCCGTAATGTATGCAAGAACAACAGTATCGACTTGTAATCCATTATGAACCAAGGTGTTAGCTTTGTTGCATGGTCTTGTTTTCGTTTTCTAAGACTTCCTAGTGGCTTTTAATACTTCCCATCTTCATTAAGGATTTTAAAAGCAAAGATCTTTGCTTACATTTAAAATACTTTCCTAGTGCTGTGATGAAGCAGTGACTTGCTAATGGATTTCTGAATGCCATTTTCATTACAATATTTTTCTAAGACCCCTATCTTCCTCTATTATTACATTTGCTTTAGTAAAATGGTTGAGACTGCTCATCATGTACTTTAGGTCCTTTAAACATTGTTCATATTTACCATTATGTGAAGAGTCAGTGTTTTATTTATATAAGAATAAAACCATAATCCAGTTTGTATTTGGCAGCTAAGTGCGTTTATGTAGCACATACATTTGTTCCCAGGATAGATAATAGGCCATCCTCCTTTAGTATGAATCAGTCGTGTAGTTCACTTTGAACTGTATGTATGGAATATTGGCTGAAACATTAGTCAATGCAGTCTTGTAAGTGTGTAGGGATTCCATGATGCCATAAAACTAAACTCATCTGCATAGGATAAATGGTGTTATTTAGGGGAGATGAAGCACTGGAAGCTTGACCATCTCAAGCCTGTCTAGCCTGTAGGAGCAAAGCAGGATGAAAAGCTATGAAGTCCTACTTGTATGTGAGTAGCTGCTGATGGCAGAGGACACATTAAATTACCTTAATTGAGGCACTTTGGGGTGGCTTAGCTAAGGAGGCCTTGGCACAGAGTCCACCCTTTATTTAATGAATTAGTCCCCCAGTCTGGCAAGATGCTACCAGCCTGGCAGACTTTTCCTTGACTGCTTTTCTCCAGTCTCTTCAGACAGCTCAGAAGAGCAGCTCATGAGATGGGGGCTGAGAGCCCATTAGAGTCCCCCATTACTCCATTGCAGTGCCTGGGAGATGAAACAGATCCTTCACTGCTGCTGGCCAGGCTGCTACCTTGGCAGAGGGTTTGCCTTGGTGGTAGTTCTCCCAAGGTGTCTGGTACCTCCCTCTGCTTTAAAATTCTCTTCTGAACTGTATTAAAACACAGAGGGAAGGCAATTGTTATTAAAATACAAATATTTCAATGGCAGTCTCTCTATCATCATCCTATATTGCAGCTATCTTGTTAGTTTTAATTCAATAGAAAGTAGAGCTGATTGTTGTTGTTCCCTGGATATAGTTTTCCAAGCTGATGGCCATAGAGATGCACTTGTATCTTGTGTAAGAATAAACTAAAATGGATGTTGCTTCTGGCTCCCCAGAGTACTGAGCAACTCTATGGAGTAATGGTGAAGAATGACTGTAGTAAACACCAATAACATTAAGATGCATCACAAAAACTCTGCAATAAAATTCTGTATTTTTACTAATCTTTTCAAGTTATTCCTGAACAAGTATGTCAAGAAGCTGACTCAGCAGCTCAGGATTTGCTCCAGTGGGTAGAAGTCAAGGAAAGAAAAGCAATAGTTGGGCTTGATGAGTGTTATACTCTACCTTAATGCATCTTTTAACTGATCTGTCAGAAGCATTTCAGACCTATTAATCCTGAAAATCTTCTCTCAGTTCATCTGTGATTCATGCTGATAGCTCTCCTCTCTTGGAGCAATGATAACAATGCTTTATAGAATTCCTACACAGTAAAAAGCAAATGCTACCCTTACGAGGGTGATGAATTCCACATGTTGAATGTGCCAAAGCAAGGACAAAAGGCCCAGAGCCTTGAGCCTGAGGGCTGCTGATGGGCAATAGGAGACGTGAAAAACAGCAACAGAGGTTGTCTAATGACAGTACTGGTAGTGCTTCCTTTCTGCAGATTTCTATTCTCGTTATCTATTGAAGATGTCTCTTTTTTGGAGGTGGATGGGGGTGGAGAGGTGTAATTGCTATATACTGTCTCCAGGCATTTTTAAGACAGCTAGGATGATGAGTGTAAGGCTTAGCAAGAGCTGGATAGGTGCCACTGTAAAGCATGCACTGGTTACTGAATGCAACCCCAAACAATTCCGGGTGGGGAATCCCTTCCTCAGCTCCAAAGGGTGGGCATCGCAAACAGAGTAGCCCGCTGGATCAGTGTCATGTTTTCAATCTGCTGAGCAGATGAGAGAAATGAAGAGGGCAGGAAGACAGGGGGAGACAAAGTACACACTAGAAGGCTGATTCTTATTACACTGCTCAATATTGTCCGCCTTGTTGAACTTTTATTCCTGTGATCTGATCTGACCTTTTGCTTGATTTCTCCCCTCCCCCCCGCATCGGTTCCACTTCTAACTGCACTGTTTGACCATCTGTAGGCACCCTGAACCTGTAGCACCAGTGGGGCCGGTGGCTTTGTGTTGGGCAGCAGGGCAGGAGGGCACTGGGTGTTCAAAAGGTATTTTTTCCTGTGCCCTCAGCGGGAGGATGATTTTTCTGATGCTTGACAAAGCCAGTTTGTTCTCAGCTTGGAACTCATAAGCGAAGACATGTTTTGAAAGCATTACTCAGATCCTAACTGTACAGCCTAGAAACAAAGGCTGTGGAGCATTAGAAGCAGCAGAATAAGAAAATCTATATTGAAAGTGCAGCTGGCTTTTAGTAGCTTGGGTTGTGTGGGAATGTGTTCTGGTGCAATGGTATAAGAGGAGATGGAAATCTGAATACCAAACTGTGCCCCTTTAGGCTGTCAGCTCAGATTGGGTCGAGGTTTATTTGCTGATGTCAATAGCAAATAAAATTCTAGAAAGCGAAAGGCATTTGCATCTGTCAGTGCTGCTAAGTTTAGACCTGAGTTGTGGGTGGAACAGTTTGTAGTGGCTTTTAACTGCAGTGTGTTATTCTTCAGCAGAAAGAGTAAGAGTAGGGACTATCTCACCATTGGGGTATGCCAAAGGCTTCATCAGATCTGGATGGACTTCAGGCCTGCTGTCATGCTTACACCAGAGCCTGCTTGAGGGGTGCTCTGGGATAAGCAGCTCTGACCTTGGCAAGCTGCCTGTTTCCAGACTGTTGCCTGCAGGTTTGGTTGGGGAATCTGTCCTCGCTTCCATAAAATACACCTAGTTTGTCTTGAAAAGTTAAGTGATGCTTTGATGGTGTAGAACATGTTGTTCAGACCAGCTAGTCAAGATGGACTGTGATCCACGCAATACACAGACATCTATTTCTCACTAACCATGCCAGAATGCTGCCTTTCCCAGCTTAATAAGTGCATGCTAGTAAAACAGACGCTACTCTTGATGTGCTGTAGGAAGTAAAATATAAAAGTATATTCTTGCCAAGTATTTGTTCCAAAGAAATCTGCTGCTCACTGAAGGCTGTGTGTCCTTGGCTGTTCTGCCTCCAGGCAGGCTCGTGGCCATGTGTGCGTGTGCACGTGTGCGTTTGTATTTGTTGGGAGGAACAGCAGGGCTTTTTTGCCTTTTTTTTTTTTTTTCTGAAAGCTATTGTGGCTGTAGGTCAGTTCATCCAGCATGGGACCCAGAGCCAGGATGTGTCAGTGTAACATTTTTATTGCAAGATAACGCTACGCCTATTTGAACAGTTAGGCTGTAGACTTCTAAGCTGGTCCAGGATGCTGTACAGAAGGATGCCCTGTCCCAGTAGCCTCATGTGAACAGTGAGCACAGTGAAGGGTCAGCCTGACTGGCTTGTTTAGCTTGGAGAAGAGAAGGCTCCAGAGAGACGTTGTTGAGGCCTTCCAGTACTCAAAGAGAGCTTACAAGTGGAACTGGGACTGACTTTTTATATGGTCTGATAGTGGCAGGACATGGCAGAATGCCTTTAAACTAGAAGAGAGCAGATTTAGGTTAGATGTTGGAAACATTTTTTTTACTCAGAGGGTGGTGAGGCGTTAGAACAGTGCCCAAAAAGACTGTAGATGCCCCATCCATGGAGGCATTCAAGACTGGGTTGGTTGGAGCTCTGGGCACTTGATCTAGTGCCTGGCAATCCTGCCCATGGTAGGAGAGTTGGAACTGGATGATTTTAAAGGTCCCCTCCAACCTAAGCCATCCTATGACTGCAGTGACAGCAGAGAATGAAGCAGCTCTGTATCTCCCCCTGCTCAACCCTGTGGCTGTTGACAGGGATGCATGCTGTACCAGCTCAGGCTAACAGGGGTCAGTGCCCCCTTGGCTGCACTCCCCCTTTCACTTCCTTTCTCCCACACCTGCCACTGTAAATTCCTGCTCCCCTGAGGAATTGTGAAGATTAGATCCTTTGTTTAGGACACTCTGACCCAAATCTTTTATTTGCTATGCTGAGTGCCTAAGTTAAGCTCCTTGGAAGGGTGATAATTTTGTGTTTGTCTTAGAATACCACCTAGAGGTGACTTAGCTGACTTTGGGTGGGCAAATGCTCAGTTGTTTTTTTTTTTTTTTCTGGAAATCGCAATCCTTCAGGCTTTTCTCTAATTAGATGCTTCCTGACAGAGTTCAGAGCAGCTTCGTTGATGGTACTGAGCTGTGCAGACCTCTTGCAGCAGGGATTACTGCTTTGCAGTGGCAGCCTTTCAGATGTTCTGCTCCAGATTTGCATTACATCAAAGGAGAGGGGATGTGGCCATTACACTGTGCTCTAGGTGCATCTCCTGGATGCTTCAGAGTCGATGGAAATGCAATCTACCTGACTATTCGGTCTGAGGGTATCACATCTAAAAATCCAAATGGAGAATGAAAATGAGTGGAAGCTGTGGGTCAAGATGTACAGAAAAGCATTGAGCGTTCTTCCAGACAGCAGCCCTGCAACATAGCCACCAGTGGGAGATGGGGCTGTTTCCTACTGTAGCCAGGGTGCTATCCACTTAGAAGACGCGGTGGTATTAATGCTCAAATCTTCATCATCCTTCTTTCTGCGCTGGGGCCATGTGGCACCACACCTGGGCTCAAGCAGCTCTTGTAGGGATGAGCTCCCTTCTGGTATTACTTCTGAAGTGTGCTAGGCAGCAGGGTGAGTTTCCTGTCAGTAGCCAGGTGGTAATTTCTTGTTTTATCTGGGATTGCTTGAGCTGGCATGCTTTGTTTTGAAGAGTGCTAGAATAAACTGTAACACCTGATGTCTTTTAAGTCTTGCTTTTAATTCACGTGTACAACTGCTGACTGCCATGAGGAAGTTCTGTGCTGTGAACTCAGTCCTTAAACTAGATCTGTACTCCCTGTGCTCTAGAAAACTTTACACTCAGTGTGGAAAATGGAATTAGATCGTCAATGAACAATATGAAGTCTCTTAGACAATGCAAGCAATAATCTTGGCTTGAAGAAGAGGATCATCTTTGATAGTAAGCGGTAAGACAATCCAGATTTACTGTGGCAACAAACTCCCAAGCTTTTCAGAGTTGAATAATGCTAGAGGTTATGCTTCTGGATGCCACTTCTGAAGTTTTAGAGTACTAAAGTCTAGGAGGGGAAGGATAGGCAGATGGGAGCATCCCTGGCCCTCCCTTCCCTGTCTTCTGCTTTGGAAAAAACAATCTGTGTGGCCAAGGTATCCCTGGCTAGCTCTTAAGAATGATGGCAAGATGCTAGAGCTACTCAACCAGGTGAGAATGTTTTTTTTCTTTATCTGAAATCAGTTGTAATATAAACACTGAAATGCGAAAATGTGGTGTTAGGCAGGAACATGACCCTGATAACTTTAGCCTAAATCATTGAATCTTTTTGGCAATGCTAGAAACAAAGACAAGCTAGCCCTTATAATGACATATACCTGGTGCAAAAAGAGCTGCTTTCTATTTAGTCTGAAAGCAGTTTCAGTACATGCAGAAATGTTTTGATTCCTACACATTTGTACATAAACAGTGATGTACCTTTGTAGGGAGTGTCAAAAAAATTAGTTTATCATAGGGTTTTAAAATAGTTATGTGGCCCTCTGTCAAGTCTGGCTGCAGTACAATGCCCACCAACCCAACAGTTGGTATCTGTAGCCTTTGGCACTACCTGTGAGATCATTCACCGAGTGGTGCAAAGGCTGATTTTATTTTTTTTCTCCTCAATGTTCAGAGGCACTTAGCATCAGCACAGCCCATCAACATCTACACATTTAAGTCTAGGCCTTCAAACAACCAGGAAATTAAATGCTGTCTCTTCAGTTTCTTTATTTCGAGCATAACGTTTTTAAGATCAAAGCTAAGCTCTTTTGTGTGATCTCCTCTCCAGAACTTCAGCTCAGGAATGCAGAAGCAGGGTGATTATTTAGCATCTCAGACAGACTTCTGCACGTCATCTTTAAGTGGCTTATGTGACAGAATGGCCTGATCTCTGGCAACAGCATCCCTTCCTTAATGCTTTGTCAAGCACTTCTGTATGCAGCTGGTGATGATTCAGAGTTTAACGCTTGGCCCTTTGCCTACGAGTGTGCAGTAGCAGTGATGGAAGCAGCATCCTGCAGGAGCCACCGTGGGAATGGCACTGCGGGCCCTGCAGCACGTCCTGCACTGCTTGGTTTGTATTTTGCATGTAAGCTTTCTCAAAGTGTTTTCAACTTATTAGGAGTCACTTTGTATGGCCAATGTAAATTACATCCTCATCTTCCTTAAGCAGCAAAAGGAGAAAATAATAGAGTTAGGGATATAGGGATTGCTTGGCATTCTAGCACATGGTATAAGTGGCTGCCACTGCAGCGTGAAGCAAGTTCTAATATTTCCTGTTGAGCAAACAATCAACAGTGGCAATTGTTGCTGGTTCACTTGCAAGACAATGTGCTGAGTTAATGAAAGTAGATATCTCCATCTCAGACGATGGTAGTGGAAAGCTCTGCTGCAAACATTCAACTTGAAGCAGCTCAAGCCCTACTTGGGGAACAGTTTTCCTATCCCTACAGATCAGGGATGTGGATCAGAGGCCACAGCTGCATGTCTGAATGAGACAGTCAAGTCAGAAGTATCCAGTGCAAATCAGATCACAAGCATCTCATTCTGAATTTCTCAGCTGAGTGCTTTTGGGGGGTATAATACAAGATGGCTATGCTGAAGGCTGTAGGGACAGTGCTGCTCTATTCAGATGAACAGCTAGTACAATTTCTCTGCTTCTTTCTACCTTTTATCCTTAGGAATAATGTTCCCGAGGAACCTTTTGATTTATTAATGCTTATCATCATCTAAATTGCTTTTTGTCTTTCAGTTATTGCCACATGTTATTGTAGGTGGTGTTCATAGGAACTTCTAGAGAAAAAAAAATGATTAACCCCTTTTTTGCCCTTCCATCTTCTCTTGATTTTAATAAGACACGAAGGGCAAAAATTTGAGACATCTGTTGTTTCTTTCAGCCATTTCCACAGAGACATTAGATTGCATTTCAAGCACTCAGCTGAAACAAAACAACTCACCTTGCGATAACACTGCTTTATTAGATTACTGCATTGCACTTGTTTGGTATGATGTAGTTTTTTCTGAGTCTTCCTCCATTTTTGCACTAAAACAGTGTTTTTGTGCAGTTCTATGGTAATTTATTATACATGAGTAAGCATGTACGTGATATGCAGAAAAGAAAGAAGTTGGTTTAAAAAATGTAACTAATGCCCCGAATCTTCTGATCAGGCCTAGAGATGCAGCTAATGCAGGATTTGCTATCCACCTTAATAAGCTGTTGTGCAGAATCTATATACCAAATGAAAGTGCTGACAGTGAGAAAATGATACATGTTACTTCTGGTGATAGAAATAGAATATGTTATGACCCAAGGAATACTGTAGACTTCACTTTGTTAAAATGGAGTTAAATTAATAATTTTAAAGCCAGGTGGTTTATGAAAACTAATCTTAGCATGCTGAGCAATGTTTTTACACCAACTGTTCACTCTAAGGAGTTCTTCTATGTTCTGTTTGGATGGGGATGGTGCAGTTGGTGTCATGGTCTGCTGGCTAAAGTTCTCTGCACAGGGCCATGGCTCCTCTGTTGACACTGTTTGCAGCTTCAGACTCCAAGTAAGGGCTTGCAATAACCTCTTGCTGCAGATCTGGAAAGGCCACATGAGACTGAGAAGTTACAGGGCAAACCATTGGCTCCAGCTAACCCATGCAACAAATTCATTTTGGTGGCTGACGGCTTGGAGGAATGAGCTGCGCTGCGCAGGTGCCAATAGCAGGGAGTCCTCTACATGCCAACAAACACTCCAGGCCAGGTTCAGTCCCAGGACAAGCTTCTTAGAACTTCTAGTGCAAGAGAATGGATTTGATCCATTACACAATTCTCTTTGTATGTAGCATTGCCAGTAACAGTGCTTGAGGATATGATAGCAGCTGCCCCGTGGTATGACGTGTCAGCAGAAATCAACCCTGTTGGAAAGGAGGTGCATTTCTTTTCCACGTGATGATGAACAGTTGGGTACATGGGAGAAAGTTTGCCTGATAGCTCTATGGAAGTAAATTTGCTTGTTCCGTGGTCCCTTTATTTCTGTCTTGTTGAAGGACTTCCAGACGTGCTAGTTAACTTGGTGAAAACCCTTATGTCAACTTGGAGTACTGTCTGGCCCTAAATTCTTACAAAGTGCCTGATTTTCTACTGGAGTGAATTAGTAGAGCTCTACAGCATACATTAAAGCCATGGTGATTTTTATCAGCAAAATACCTGGCATAATTATCTTAGCATAGCAAGTGAGGTCAAGTGGTGTAATGTAATCCAACACTATCTAAAGAATGCATGTGACAGCTTTGTTTTGCAAGAAGGGAGTAGAAGGGCTTGTTGGAAGGAGAGCCCAAATGCTCTTTAATTCACAGAACTAGCATCTGACCCTAATTATGTAGAGAAAATGGAGGTAGTGCAGGCACCAGAAAATGGTCAAGTCTGCAGTGGGAACAAAAGCATCAACTACTGTTGAGGTCTATGTAAAGTTCAGCTGAGAGGAGATGAGAGAGAGAGAGAGGCAGAGTGGCTCCAGTTGCACATAAATACTTGATGGAAAGTGCATTGAGGAAGCAGGGCATTGGGTTATTTCTCATAAGCTGCAAAATTGCTTATAAGTGAAATGAATTGTCCCTCCTGGAGGAATTAATTATGAAAGTAACTTTACAGAGCACTGTAATAAGGATGCAAGCAAAACAACAGTGGTATTGAATTCAAAAGCTGTGCATAATGAAAGGGTTATTAACATGTCTATGATCAGTACCAGGAGACCTTGACTGTTGTACAGTAACGTAAGTTTCTAACTAACTGATTTTATTTTGCCTGATGTGATGTTAGTTGTTTACCAAAGAACAAGGTCTAAAAGAGCATTATCAACTCCTGGAGTAACTTAGTATGGAATAACTCTTATTCAGAGACACTTCATTAGCTTTCGGTGTGTTCTTTCCCTGTGATTTCTCTCATGGTAAACATCTGTGTCTGCTGAAATCTAATTCTGTCCTTGTTCAGCAGTCAATGTATGGGCACAGAGATACTTGGCTAAGATTATGTGACTAAGATTCATTTATTTTTTTTCACCCAAGCTGATAGATCACACCTTCTTCCTAGGATAGAAAGGTAACTTGTTGGCTACTGTCATTTATTGTCATTACACAGCCTGTCAGGTAAAATACTGCAACAGTTTAGAGGTCTCAGAATTGGGACTTCTGCACTGCACTCCTGATTCAGCCCAGGGCACCATCAGCCTCCTCTGTGGCAAGGGCACATTGCTTGCTCATGTTTAACTTGGCGTTCACTGTGATCCTCAGGTCCTTCTCTGGAGACCCACTTTCCAGCTGGATGGTGCCCAGCAAGTACTAATGTGTGGGGTTGCTCCTCTATGATGCGCAATGTTGCACTTCCCCTGCTGAACTTCAGGACGTTCTTCAGGAGCCCGTAAAACCCTGGTGGGCCCCTTCCAACCTGGGATATTCTGTGTTTCTGTGATACTCAAAAAGAGTATTTGCGATGCTGTAGAGCACAACAAAAAGTTTATTGCCGCAATATTCTCATGCAAACCTTAATTTCTGCTCTAATGGTCTATTTTATCTAAAGAGCTACAGGATACACCAGAGAAGTACTTCAGAGAAGTGCATAAGAGACAATAACTACTGGAGGTTATTACAACCTCCTCAGTGTGATACTGGTGAAACTGGGTGGCGTACTTCAGGAGACTGAATCACTTTCTTGCTTTCCAAGAGCGTGGTATTTGTCCCTGACAGGCTGGGAGCAAATGAGATCTCTTGTTTTGTGGGTAGGAATATAGTGAATCACTTCTGAGCTATTTGCTCTCTCTAAATATGTGTCTTTGCACTCATTGGCAGGTGTTCACATTTCAGTGGGAGAACATCACCACCTGTCTGTCCTTGTAGATAAAGGGAGCACCTATTTCATCCAAATTACGTGAAGTGAGCATCCATAAAGCAGGGTGTACTGCTATGAAGGGCAGGTTGCTATAATTTGCCTAGTTATCCTTTATAGCTGTAAATTCAATTTGCAGCATTGTTAATTACAACACAATTAAAGTATTTTAAAATGCCATGCTAAATACTTAATCTTCTGATTTAACCTCCAATCAGTTTATGCCTTTTTTGTGCATAGACATGACTGCCATCCTAGGAGGGGGGAACTAGGAAAGATCATGCCTTTATCTCTAATCAAATGGTTACGTTTTTCAAATGAATCCATATTATCTGGGGTTTTTATTTGTAATCATAGTTGTACTTTGGTTTGAATGTGTGCTGATTAGTTAGTTGTCATCTTAGGGGATCATGAAATGCTCATATTTACCCAGATATATTATGCCAGCCATTATTCAGCACTGATTGGTTTGATGAAAAAATATACATTATTTCAGCAGATAATCTGCTTAGTCTTATTCATCGTGTCAATTATGTACTCAAATAGCTATTCTCATTTCATTTTTAATGGAGTTTATTAATAATTGCTTATCTATGCAGTGATTGTGTAGTTTATTTTTCCTTGTCCCTGTTCTCTCCTTGTTCCCCTGAAATATGTCTGCTATAAAGTGGTAAACATATGGCTGCAGTCATGCCCTGAGGGTAACTTCAGCCTGTAGCCACAGTGGTATCCGCAGGGCAGCTCTCCTCAACAGTGCCATGACAAGAATTCGTTTAGGCTTTGCAGGGATGGATGGATGTCATGGCTCTAGAAGGCACTGAGAGAATGCAGTGACAGTCACAGAAGGTCCATGCTCCCTTCTTTCTCATAGAATGAGAGGTAATGACCTCAAGCTGTGCCAGAGGAGGTTCAGATTGGATATTAGGAAACATTTCTTCTCAGAAAGAGATGTAATATATCAGCACAGCCTGCCTGGCAAGCTGGGGTAGTCACCGACCCTGAAGGCTTTCGAGAACTGTGGGGATGTGGCACTGAAGGATGTGGTTAGTGGGGATGGGTTGGGGTTGGACTGGATGATCTTAACGGTCTTTTCCTACCTTTACAATTCTGTGATTTACCGTAGGAGATACTAAGCTTTTATTTGCATATGAGAAGTGAGATTATTTTTGTGTTCCTTAAAAGCTCCAAGTAACGTTTAGTCCCAATGAGGAATAGGAATATGCACATTCTGGCATGGGTAATAGCTATAGGAAATTTGATTGTAATGCCTATTTGGTAAGGTACCACACTCGATTTCTGCAGGTACAGTTATTTACAGTGCTCTGTTAAATAGCTACGTTATGAGAAAAAATATTTTGTAAGGGTGAATAGATAAGATTCAGAATCTGCTGTCTCTGGATCATTCCAGGTCAAAATTATTCATTCACAAGATAAGTGTTTCTGATGCCCTTCACTGAAAATCCTATGGATTTAGAAGACATTTCAAGTGAAAAATCACTAGCATTTCCTTCAGTTTGTCATTCTGTGAGGTTTTCGACTTGCCAAGTCTGCCTGTCTGAATACTCATCACAGTCCCATCCAAGGGGAGAGCAGGCTGAAAACATACTTTCAACCATGGAAAAAAAATAAAAAATGTTAAGCAAGCTAATTATCAGTAAGATTCTGCTGAGGTACAACAGTATGACTATACATGTGGTGGGAGCTGCTTGTTTTTATGATCTCCAGGCATTAGTGACAACAATGGAAGGTGCCCAACATCTCACTAAGATCTATCCCAAAGAAAGTAAGTTAAGTCTTTTAAGTATTTTTCTTTACTTTCCATTTCCTATAACATTACCCTACTTGATATGGTTGCTGGCCATGGTGAAATTGAGGATCCCGCCCAGATTCTTATCCATCGCGGTTCTGAGTACTTTGTTACTTGTGTTTCTCTTTCTTAGCCCAATTGCAGCGCTCTCTTGTCTAGTTCTTTGGAGCTGTGGAGCCATGCCTGTGCCCCCTTCGGAATGGGTGAGCCCACATGGTCCATATGTGGTTCAGGGAGCTTCAGACACAGAGAGTAAAGCAGTTATGCTTCATAGGGTACGACAGTTGGGCTTTGAACAAATGTCAGTGTTGTTAAATAAGCTTTATTGGAAATATCTGTCAATAACAGAGAGTGGGAGCAGAGATATGAAGACTGAATCATCCCTTAAAACACAGGCTTTGCAAACCCTTCCAGATATCTGGTTTGGGTTTCCACGTTTGGAGATTCAGCAGGGAAGTGGTGCTATCATTCAGCTGTAGTTCTCTCTCCTATCCCTCTTGTAACTTAAAGGCAATCACTGTGTCTGTGCAAATCTGCATGGAGATAGAAAATTGTGAAATGCTGGAAAGACTGCAGGAAAGATCTTTTCATGATATTAGCTTTGGTGCGGATGATGGGAACCAGACAGAGGTGTGGTATTTTGTTCTCAGCCCTATCACCTGCAGAGGTTATCAGGGTGGCAGAGCACATGGGTCATACAGACCCATTAGAAATTTCTCGAGATTTCACTTTCCCCCTTGCTTGTAGCCTGTTTCAGTGCTTTCACTAAGAAAACCCTTTTTTAATACTCAGCCTCTTGTCTCCCTTCTTACAGTTTAAACCCAGCGCTAATTCTCCAATCCAATGATTACTGAGAACAGTTTATTAACAACTTTGCGGTTGTCTATTACTATATATTATTATTCTTTCTCTCACTTTCATCTACAGCAAATAATCTCTCCAAATGCGTGTTTATTTTTTCTTGCCAAGTCTCCTCAGCTGGCCTGTGCTTCCATTTGAAGTGTGCCATTAGAAGCTAACATGCTGTTCTCTCTGATGTCCAACCAGAGCTAAGCACAGCATGAAGAAACCACTGTGTCTTATGTACGTATTTATATTCCAGTATTTGTCTTTTGTTTGCAGCCATATATTGCCTTCATTTAGCATAACTTCCAGAAATGATGCACTTATTGTTGTGTATATAGAATAGTTCATGTGTAGAATAGTGTAGAACTGTGTATAATGATACCCAGCTTAAATCACTGCTCCACTTGAACAAGACCTGAATTTGAATCCCACTTTCTAAAGTGGTTCTAGCCTTTCTCTACCAGTTATCAGCTGTGGTTTTCAAAACCATGCACAATCTGTGATAAAACTATTCCAGGTCTTGGAAGAAGAGGTACAGAAGGGTAAAACCTCAAGACAGTGGTGAATCCATCTGAATTTTCTTCTCCACAAGGATATGACATAGCTATGATGTCATTCACTGACATGGGTTTTCCAGCAGAAAGTCACCTAATCCAGGATTTTCCCCCCATCCCAGTGCTAGTACTGCCTGGGAACTGGACAAGTTTTTGAACACATTCAGTCTTAAGCTTCCCAGTTTAACAAAGAAGTGATACTATTGAAGTGCTATGACAAACTGGCTATTTATGTTCAAAGTACAATCTCGCTTCTCCTTCTCTTATACAGGAAGCAATAACTACCCAATCTCTCTGTAAACATTGTGAAATCCCATGCTGGATGCTTGTATTGCCTGTGTAAGCTTTTTATGGTCTTAATGGTTTACTGCATCTGCTGTCAAATCATGATATAGATATTACTACACAGGATAGTATGGGTAAAATGGACCATCTCTTATTTTAAGTAACTTGGAAACAACAAACTGAATTCATGATCCAAGGAAGCACTTCTGGAGATGTGAAGAAGTCCTTTTAGAGCACAGGGACATCCATTAGCAAATTCAGCAAGAGTTAATTTCTCTGTTGTCTGTTAACTTGGGAAAAAAAAAAAAGAAAAGTAAGCTTGTCTGGCAATTAATGATTCATTAACACCTTTGAACAATGTCAGTGTGGCTTTCATCCTACCTGCTACTGCAACCAAAAGGGTCTGCAACAAAGACATCGTGCTTTAAATGCTTGCTTTTCAAGGTACTGTAACTTGACCTAGTTCAAAGTGAATAAGACCAATGCTGAAACGGCAATATTGAAATTATGGAAGGGAAATGTTTTGACCCATAATACTTTAATTTGAATAAATAAATAAAATAATGGAAGAATTGCCTTACTGTCTCTGTGGAAATCAAAGACATTTTATGCTCTGTTCTGGCAGTGCACAACAGACAGAACGTTGTTGCAAGATGAAGATGTCTGGGCATCTTGGCACAGTACAACTCTATACAATGGGTCTTTTGCAAATCCTACTATTGCGCTGTATGAAAGATTGGTTTGGGAATAGAGAGGGTGATATCAGCAAAGGGATGGGGAGTTTGGAATGAAACCTGTGGTTGAAGGGAAGCCAATGGGCAGCCCAAGGAAGGATGCTACAATTCAAAACGCTGGCAAAACTGCTCTGTCTTAAAGTGGGGGCTATTTGAAATCAAGGTCAGCCCAGAACTCTGAAGACTTAAATAAGACCTCTGTGTTACTCAAAATGGATGCATTTATTGATGTATAATCCTATTTGTAGCCTTCATGTTCAGCTTCTGGTTGCAGACACAGATTCTGGTTGAGCCTTTTCCACTAAGCCAAAAAGCCCTCAAGTACCAAGGATTTTCTCCTGTGAAATTAACATAATCCAATAATTTGCTTCCTGTTTTCTCAATTAAAAAGATCAGTTTGAAGTCTCTCTCCTCAAGCCTTGGATCCTTTTTTTTTTCTTCCTATTTTGCTTTTTCTACAAATGACTCTGTGCCATCTTTTGAAGAGCTGGATTATAGTATTGTTATTTTGATCTTGTTGATGTCATGGGAGAATTTTTCTCCTGTAGTTAGTGAACATCCTGTTCTGCTGCAGCATCTCACCGGCAGCGTGTCTGTTATTATTTGCACGCTGCTTCCCACAGCTGCTACAGAGCCTTTGCTTTCCAGCATAATTTCCCCTTCTCTGCATATGGCTGCCTGCAGGAGAGTGGATTTACAACTTCACTTTTGGAGGAGTTAAATGCATTTTATGCTGAGTAGTTCCAAAGAAGCTGACTAGCTTCTGAACTTTCCCACGTGGCTTCGGTAGCTGTACCTGAGCATATCGCACCAGTACAGCTCACGTGGGCTCCTGGCTCCTTTCCAGGGCACCATTACACGTGTTATTAACCAGCTCTAGGACAGATAACGCTACAGAATAACAACACAAAGTCTGGTCATTTTTTAAAGGTTTACTGGGTCAAGAAGACTACGGGATGCAGTCAGGCAAGAAAGAGGCAGGAGGTCTGAGCAGCAATTCGTAGTGAAGTTTTTTTTTGCTTTCTTTCACAGATCTTTCTAACTAAGGTTGCCATGTCTGGGGCAATGTTCCATTTTCTAGATGCTATGGTGTGCTATGGATGCTTGCCAAGGAAGGAGATGGAAAAGCTGTGCCTTTGCCAGTGCTTAAAGAATGAATCTGAAGACTGCTGTGGTTCAGTGGACCGCTACCGTGAGCAGCTCCAGTGTGACTGACAGGAGGTTTTTGAAAATGAGCTCAACTTCAGATTTATCCTAGTATTGTCCATTGTGAATGGTGAGTCTCACAGCATCTGGTTAGTTAGCAACAAAGACAGCAATTTTATTTCAAACTTTAAAGTGAAAAGTTTCCAAAGTTCAGCAAAAAAATGGGGCAGAATCAAACTCTACAGTGACTGCATGCATTCAGAGCCAGGCTCCAGAGGAGCTTGGTAGGGTCACTGCTTTAGCACAGAGATAGAATCAGAGAGAGATCTCTTTGGTCTGTTGTGATAGGACAACGGGAAATGGTTTCAAACTAAAAGAGGGGAGATTTAGTCTGGATATAAGGAAGAAGTTTTTTTACAATAAGGCTAGTGAAACACTGGCACAGGTTGCCCAGAGAGGTGGTGGATGCCCCATCCCTGGAGACACCCAAGGTCATGCTGGACCAGGCTCTTAGCACCTGATGGAGCTGTAGGTGTCCCCGTTCATTGCAAGGAGTTGGACCAGATGGTCTTTAAATGTCCTTTGCAATTCAAACGATTCTGTGATTCTATACTCATTGCCAGATCCTCTCCTTTGCCCCTCTGGGATTGCTGGGAAGAAGAACTGTGTTCTTCACACACAAATGGAGCAGGTTCTCCACCAAAGCTCTCTGCTCTGATACTGTCCCAACGTTTTGTCCGCACTGGACGCTGGAATTGCCCCGCAGCTGCTTCCCTGGAATCTTTGGGAATGCTGCTCTTTGCGAACGGTGTAAAAGCGCTCATTAAAGTCCCTCAGGCTGCATATGAGCGCTTCCCTCCTGGCCTCTGTACCAGCGAGGACAAGGCGAACAGCATTAAGAGAAAGGTTTCCTCTGCCCAGAGACCCGAGCGCATTTTCGACACCACGCAGAGCAGCGGCCCGGAGTGCCTCCTGGCGACCTCCCCGCCTCCTTCGCACCCCTCACGATCCCGCTTCCGCCCCTCAGCCCCGGGGGTCGCGGAGCGGCCTCAGAGGGGGCCGCCCGGCCGCCGCCCGTCAGGGAGGTGCCGCTCACAGCCCGGGGCGCGGAGCCGCCGCACCCCGCACATGCTCACTGGGGCGCCGCGGGAGTCTGGGCATGTGCAGAGCGGAGCGGGCCGGGCCGTTCGCCGCGCCCGCCGCGCCCCGGGGCTACGAGAGCCGCCCCAACGCTTCCAGGTGAAGCCGCGCGAGGTGAGGCGGAGCGGGGCAGGATGAACAGCTCGGACGAGGAGAAGCAGCTGGAGCTGCTGGCCAGCCTGAAGGACCGAGGTAGGGGCGGGCGGCGCCTCCGGCCGGCTCAGGGTGGACCGGCTCTTCCCTGCTTCCCTCGGCCGCCGCGGACTCGGGCGGTGGGAGCGCGGTCGCGGGGCGGGGTGAGGCGGCGGCGTGAGAGGGCTGTGCGGGGCCGGGGCGCGGCCTGCGGCGTGGGGCTGGCGGCGGGCGGTGCGGCCTGGGCGGCACCCGGCCCCACTCGATTCCAGGCCCCTTTTGGGGAAAAAAACGGCCTCGGATACGGGCGCCGGCACGTTGAGACTCTGCCCCTTGTCAGTGCCGGTCCCGGTTGCCTCGCCTCTCTGCACCTGCCGGTTTTGTGTGCTGTCAGGGTGGGCATCGAGTGAGTGATGGCGCGGGGCCGGCTGAGGGCGAGGAGCGCGGCACGTGTCTGGGTGCTGCTGCCTCGCGTGTGGCCTGTGGGCTGGGAGCCTGCAGGGACAGCTGGGTGTCAGTCTGACCTCCCACGGTGTCAGTCCATTCTCTCCCCATTGGAAGAGGAATTCGGCAGGAGTGCCGAGGCATGGAGAAGTGAAAGCGTGGCAGTGATGGGCTTCCTGCAAAGGCTGTTTAATGAGAAGATCCTTGCTGTTTCAAAACTCCGTGTCCTTGCTCTGTTGTGCGTGGCAGGAGGTGTTAAACCAGCCCATGACACATCCTCTGTTCCACTCCTAATCAGCACATGAACTTCCCGGTGATACAGCCCGGGGCTAGCCCTGATATGCCACGAGTTTCTGTGGAGCCTTTGTAGTTCCGGTGTAAATGAATGATGGGCTCATTGGGTTCCCTGTGTGAGTCACTGCTCGGTGCTTTTGTAGGGAAGTTCAGTGCTTCAGCCTTATGGATGCTCAGGTCCTGAAATATTGGAACACACTGTGTTGTTGGTAAGAAGGGACAAGGAAAAAAGTTGGATGCTCAAAAAGTAGTCTGTATCTTCACTAGTTAGTCTGCTTCCAAACCAAACTGGTCAAGAAAAGTTTCTGTCTTGCCTGGTTAAACAGGTGGCAGTCACTGGGCTTAGTTATCAATCATCTGAGTTGTGAATGTTTTCTGTGAGCATCTCTCCAGAGACCGGAATGCCTCTGGTCTCAGCTTTGTATGCAGTGAATATATTACAGGCTATAACTGGACTGGGTCACCCCTGCTGTGCAGCGGGAGCTTCTCTGAAACTAATTTCAGGTGAATGTTTACAGTCACCCGCTTTGATACTTCCTTTTTGCTTGTGCCTGTGCACTCAGCATTGTAAATTCATGATTGTTGGTTGTCCCAGCTGGATTCTGACTTAGAAGGATTACAGTTGTTGTAAAACTCACGATGATACGTAACTATGAGTTTTAATAGGGTGGGACCAAAAAATAAGGCTGAAAAGCTGTTCTCAATTGATTGCTTCTTTCCAGTGCTGTTGGCTTCTGAAGAGTTGTCTGTACCAAAATGATGGCTGCTAAAATGGCAGTGCTAAGGTGCTAACGAGGCAAGCATGGGTTATTCTTCAGAAATCCCAGCATCTTGAAATCGCTTTCAGTTTTCTCATTGACTTCAGAAGAACTGGGGTTTCAATATTGATGTCTTCTGCTCAGGTAGACTGACTGTCCTTTAAAGTCTAAAGAAACTTTGCGAGACTTCAGGAGTTAGTTCAAAGGAGGGACGCTGTAATCTGAGTGCCCTGGATTCTCTTAAGCTGTTGAAATAGAAACTAGCAGGCAGATCCTGCCGTTCTTGATAGATGTTCCCCAAATCTAGGAGTGTTAGTAATTTGCTGTGGGACTGACAAATGTTTTTGTAATTGCATGGCTGGCTGGGAAGCTGATTTTTATGGGAGATGAATTATCCAGTGGAAAACTAATTGAAAATGTTTACTTTTTGATACTGCA
The DNA here is from genome assembly GCA_030625065.1 of Alectoris magna. Lineage (NCBI taxonomy): Eukaryota > Metazoa > Chordata > Aves > Galliformes > Phasianidae > Alectoris > Alectoris magna. Next base: position 17,032,259 of record CM060566.1, on the reverse strand, counting down.
TTGTTTTTGATGCAAACCAGTGTGTTAAGCTAACATGCTGCAGTTAAATGGTGTGAACTGGCAGGGCTGAGGTGTCCCAAGTAAAGAGCCCGGAGAGGGTTGGAAAGAGGAAGAAAGAAATGAGTAATTTTCCTCTTTGCTGCTTCTAGATATAGATAAGAATATTACACTGAAAGTAAATGCAGGTGGTGGAATGACCTGCAGTCTCTGAAAGCTTGAGGTTCTGGGTGTACGTACTGTTCAGGAGTCCTGTGTTTATTGCATTAAAAGTGGTATACATGGCTTCAGCTTATTGTGGTGTTGTAGTCTGTTTTCAGATTTCTGGATTACACGCATTGATTTGAAGGAGTTCGAACGCATTCTCTTGGTAGCCTGCATTCAGTGTGTTTTTCCAGTGTTGAGAAACAGCCTGGATGTGATGCCAGGTAGTTGTTCTGGCTGGGTAGGTGGAGAGGGCAGCAGCTGCGTACGTGGCTGATTGCAGAAATGTCCCAGTGCTGCTTTTACTTCCCTTACCAAGGTCAGCAGACTGAACCTGAGGCAGGTATTTGGTGGCTGCTGTGCGATTCTCAGTGGCAGCTGTGACACTGACTGGTGTCTGGACAAATTCACTTGGCTGTTTGGCACAGCTCTGCGCAGCGACAAGGACACTGAAACTGTCTGTGAGCATGATAGGCTTATCTTTCACCCATGCTGAATTTTCCAGGTCCCGTGGATTAGACCTGGATACTTGACACTGCTTGTTCTTCAGCTTGCTCTGTTGCCAAGTTTAAGGTGAACATTGTGGAGAAACACGATCTCTGTATCAATGATATTTAAGCCTTAGAAGTATTATTTTAATTTTCATTCTGTAAATAGCTTTTTGAGATGGCTTGATTAGATAAAGCAGGTATGCTATGAATATTAGCATTACTTAAATGCTCCTTTTTTTACCTAAAAGAAATGCTTTCAAGCAGAGCACCAAACCCACCTAACAGCTGCATCGTAACCGGCATGGAAGATTGCCATGTTTGTCTTTGATTTTATTGATGCTGCTGAAACTTTGCTCTTAAAGAAGCCCCTTCAGCTGTGCCACATCTTCGCTCAGCTGAAAACAGCAGTCATCAACCACAGCATCGGGAGTTATGTAAGTGCTTTGCCTGCCACTGTCACAAACTCCTGGTGACTTGGCTAAATTCCTGTAGTTAATGACCACCATTAACTTTGACACCATTAACTAAACATGATTTTCTTAATCTATTTTAAAGGTCTTATCCATGTTTGTGTTGGCCTTTTTTTTTTTTTTTAATGAACTGTGATGATTTTGAGTCTCTCATCCCAAACTTATTATTAAGATCTACTCACTCTCTTTAAAAAAAGCATAGTGCCAGAAAGTTGGAATGCATCTTCTTTAGAGCGGACTGCCAGTCTGGCATGAATATCTGAGAGTAGTGCTATGTATGTGTTATTGACAGGCTCTTAATGTGATTTCACAAATTTGTTCTTTGTGGCAGAAAGGTAATTTTTATGGCCAGAGGGATTTCTTTATTCAGTTGGGATGCCCTGTTGGATTCTGCATTCCCTTCTGCAGGCATCTGCTCTACAGACTTTTTCCCATGTATCTGTGCTTTTGTGTGTGCAGAAGCCATCGTTTCCCCAGCGGAACCCATGATGTTTAAATGTTTTCTTCATTTATTAGAGTTTAAGTGTTTCCTGCTTCAGCTTTTAGGTGTAACGCTGTCTGTTTTTTTTCAGGAAGTTGTGAAAGCAAATTGTTTGATATAAGCTTAATGATTAGGCTTTATCAGGCTGTGGTACGTTTAATTTCCCTTTCTGTTTTCCAGGGAGCTGTGGGACTCCCAGGATGCAGTGCAGGATACAGCCAAGTGTTTACTAATTGAATCATACAGTTTGTACATGGCTGAGGCTACCAATGCCACGCCATGCCCTGCTGGAAGAGAGGTTGCCTGGGCTTAGCAGAAGGGATTTTTGGCTGTAAGATTGGGAACAACAGAAAAATCCAGTCCTTCTGGCCTGTGCTTTTATTCCTGGGAGCAGTTCACAGCTCTTCTGCACACTTGGCTAGTCAGGAGATTGTTGCACAGACCATCTCCCTAATAGCAACAGATTTGGCCTGACTCTTCATTTTCCAGGCACACTGGGATAAGGAGTGTGGCAGAAGCCAGCCAGGTGGAGCTTCTCTTGTACTCTCGCTGTCAAGGAAGATTCTCCCTCTCATGGTGTCCATAGCTGCCAAAGGCCAGGTGTGAATTTGCTTCTACCAACACAGCGACTTCATTAGGATAGCTTTTTGCACTGCAAGCTTTGGCTCTTGCCTGCACCAGTAAATACACGGCCAGCCTGCAGCCCAGAAGGACAGGTAGTGGAGTGACATGTGCTTTCCTTGTGCGCTACTTATGCTGAAGTGGCATTATGGGCTGATTTGACGTGGAAGGGCTCTTGAAGGCCACTCTGGTTTGCAGTATAAATGCTGAAGTATGCGAGTGTAGAATTTTCTTATTTGTGGTTTTTAATTTGCAGCTTCAGAAGGTGTTTTTTAAATAAAAGACTGGGAAATCTCACTGGGTATACATGCAGGTGTCTCTTCTGTTGTTCAGTGTAAATTATAATCATTACATACTTGTTACTCTTTTGACCTTGTTTTACTAACAAATGCTTTCTAACATAACATGTATATAAATATATAAATCAACTAATTGAGGTGACACATCTTCTGTTAGTAAATCCAGGTTCAGGCTAGTTGAAAATAAGATCAGTGCTGGCTGGGAGTACATTTTGCGTGGGTTGGGAGCTGTAGCCAAGAATGTTCTGTTCTTTTTTCTTCACAAAATTTTTGTTTCCTTGGTGTTGAAATCAACTTACAGTGTTGCACCTCCGTCTGCATAAAGTTAGCCTGCAGCAAAGAAATTTATATCCTGCTGCATTATTTCCATCCTACTACTGTGTATCAGGGATAAACTGAAAAGATGAACTGAAATCAGTGTCAGGCAGTGGCAGTATTCCAAGGTTTGTGACAGGTATTTAGTAAGGTTCTTCAGGGTTCAGGGGAGGTGAGTAGATACAGACTATAGGAATTTTACTATCCGTGTGTGTTACAGTGCTGATCCTTTGAGAAAGTGATGTGAAGCTCTAGAATTTCAGTGGCATCTTTTTAGTATAGCGTCTTCCCTTGTTTGTTTCGCACATCACTAATCTTTATTTGCGGGGTAATGTAAGTACAGCATAATCTGAATGAGCCAATGTGAGACATAAGAAGATTTCAGATGCTGAGATGCCACTGTCAAGGATACGCAGTGTGGGAGCCCTGGTAGAGTAAGGAGAAAAAGTAGTCCTGGCTTCTACAGAGGAGTTAGATGCTGTTGTACCAGGACTTGCCTGTGGTTTGTCAATCAAGGGAAAAGTGATAATGATGCTTTTTCTCCCAAAAATGTTTTTAGGGCTAAAAACTCTGAGTTTTATAACGTGAAGTGATGTACAGTTGCTGCTGTATTAGTTTTCCTAGGGCAGCTTTAGAGTGACAAGATCATTTCCACCTTTATTCAGTGAACATTAGTTAGATTCGTGACGCTTCCAGGGGTAGCCTCAGAACTCTGCTGAACATTAAACTTTGAAAAGGTTTGTATAAAATCTCCTCTTTCTAATTAAAAAAACCCACACAACCTCTGTTGTTAAAAATTACAAGATCCACCAACTTTCCATTCACCCTTTGTACTTCTAAGTTGTATTCTTTATGGAGAATCTAATATACAGCAGAAAACATGTGGTCATTTTTTAATTATTATTTCACTTTCCTGATAAAAAGAGCAGACTCTTCATTAGCATTTTGTGTATCCATACCCGAAGAACCAAAGAGTGAGATCTGTGTGGAAAAATGATCCAGAAATTGCCTTGCGTCAGGATCTCAAAGTCAGGTTGCAGAACGTTGCTACTTATATTCAAGAAAGAAGTAATTGTTTTCTTAATTCCATCAAGGGGGTGGCTGTGGTGAAAAGACACAGCAACGTGAGTTTGGCACGAAGCAGCTGATGATATTGTGTTTTCATTCCGTGATGAATGTGTTCTGCTCTACCGACAGCAGTAGAAGAGGGAATGGCTTCCTCCAATGTGTGGTTCAATTCCCAGTCACACATAGGTGAGCTGTTAGCATGGGTTGCTGGAGGGTTGTGTAAGTTCCTGGCTGCCCGGCTTTGTGGGAACTTGTTCCTTTGGCCCGGCCTGAGGGGCTTATGACTTCAGAACTGTTGGTTCACAGAGCACATGAGGGCTGCACTCACATTTTTCAGTCATTTACAAAGCATTGCATAACAAATATGAGTCGGCCTTAAAGTGAGCACATGATATCAGTTTCCAAGTACAAGGAAGCAATATCTGCAGATACACACTTCATCCTTTTTTTGCATCTCAGCGCCGATGTTAGAAGCCTGCCTGTTTTCCTAAAAGGTGCGCTGAAGTGGCTTAGTAGTAGAGCAGTGATCAGGAGACATAACTTTTACATTCCTGTGTGAGAAGTGTGTTTTGTTTCACTTCACAAGCTCTTTCTTAGGGCAGCTACAGCAGCATGGTTTCTTTCAGGTTAACCTCGCAGCACGGTGTTGCCATGGGCCTGTGCCTGGTCTGGGCATGCCAGAGCCCTGTGTTAGAGGGACTGGCCGAGGAGCTGCAACTGCAGTCTGTCTCCCAGACTCCTTGTACTTTGCACCCATGTCTCTAAAATGAAATGATCTTGGAGAAAATAATGTGAATTTGTTATGTTTGATATATTTCTGTGTGAGTAACAGGTGTGCTTTAGACAAGCAGAACTGTGATGTCTTGGACACAGCTTTCAGGAGCGAGCTGAATTTGTTTTATTTTAACAGATTTTGAAACACTGGGGGTGGAGGAGAAGAGAGACATCACAACAGTGCACAGCGTAACTTGATTTCTAAGAGCTTCGTGTTTGAAAAAATGGGGGTATTTAAAGCTGGAAAGGAATAGCGTGTTTTCATGTGGCTCATCTACCAGACTTTACGTGGTCAGGCCTTCAGATGAAGTTTCTCTTACCATCTTACCCTACAGCATCTCTGTCATCTGAAAGCTATGTATTCAAAACCTTTATCCAGTTCTGCTTAAGTTGGCTTAAAATAACACTGGTGTGCTGGTGTAACTTCCTCTTGTATGTGAGAGCATTTTGAAGAAGTGGGTACTGAGGGGCTGGAATAAGAGGTAGGATAATGTCTTTATCCTTTTTTAATTTGTTTTAATTTTATTTGTGCAGTATGCATCTTAGAGACTGAAGAGAGCTTCCTTCTAGCACGCTTAGTTTCTTTACCGCTTTGAAGGTGTGCTCACACTTTTTCATAGCAATAGTAGAATTTCTTGAAGGCCAAAACAGTCCTGGCACGCAAAAAAATATCCTATAAACTGATTGATTATTTCTGTGCATCATTTACTGGTTTGAAACAAGGGACCTTCAGCATCCTGCAGGCAGAGCCGTCCTTTGCTGATCCCTGCAGCCGAGTTCTTGTGTGATCTTGGACAAATCATGCTGTCTTCTTCTGTCTTCCTCTTGGAGCATAAAGGAAAAAAGCGTCTTGTGGGACTTCTGCTGTGAGAAAATATTTAAATAAATGAAAAAGGTGCTCAGCTCTTCTGGAGGTACATATGCGTATCTGTGCGTAACAGTATTGCATTAACCATGCCTTTAATCTGTAACCTGAGTGTGGGTTTAAGTTAGTGTCTACAAGCCAGTGCGTTCACCTTGTAATTTTTGAACTCGGTCGATAAGATTGTTTAACTTTCCATTGATCACAAATTGATTGTTTTGAGAGTTATTATCCTTTTCAGACGCTTTCCAATTACTTCAATTCTAAAAGGATGTCCAGTTCATCCATAGGCTGTTAATAAAGTTTACGACCCATGTTATTCAAAGGCTGTGTAGATAGCCAGAAGAGCTTTAAAATGAATAAGTAGAAAGCTAGTCTGAGTAAAAGAAATGCTGCAATGTTAACCTTTTTTTTTCTCTTTATGTTTCTTTTATAGCTATTGGTGAATATGAAGAGCTTAGAGCAGAAAATAAGAAAACGAAAGAAGAGGTTTGTATTGAAGGATGATTTCCTTAATACTAAAATGTTAAATATCAGAATACTTCATTGGATATGAGAGGTTATTCTCTGCTTTTGTGATATAATCAGCTGATTATTTAAAATGGCATCACTAATCAGTACTTCTTGTACCTATGTGTTAAGGAGCAAATGAGGTAACTCCCAGCAACTATTCTAGCTTTCTTAGACCAGGAAAGTTGCTATAAATGTATGAGTATATATGTTTAAGTGACTACTTCTGTAGCTGGTTTACATTGTCAGCGTAGGCCAAGATGAGTGTTTAAATATTCTTAGGAAAACTTGTTTCCCTTGGATCTAATCATTGTTATGTCACGGCTTGATTTGTGTACTGATACTTAACAAACAGAAAATAAAACAACTTCTGCCCTAACCCAGTCCTTCTAAAAGTTCAGAATGTGGGAGTAAGATTTCTGAAGGTACTCAGTTCTCTCTCCCCACAAAATCCCTTTGAATAGGAGATACCTCACCTCAACATTCAGAACGCAGCTTAATACAGATTCGCAGTATATTGCATATCCTTTTGTGAAATGTGTGCACCTGTGTAACTTGAAAAGAGACTTTGAATTTGCGGACTGAACATCATTCATTACTGCAGGCTTTATTTTTTAATGTTCTGAAGTTTGCTGGTACAAACATAAGGGCCGCTTTCCATGTTGGTTAGTGTAATTATGATAAGCTGTCTTCCTAGTAGTGAAATTCAGCACGTTTGGCAAGGTATCTCTTCTTACCCTGGACTCCTGTTCATACAACACACTTGTTTTCTGTGAGGAAGCCCAACAAGAAGAGAGACCTTGGAGGGGGGTTTGATGACAGTGTCGTGTTGTCTAAATCACTGCCAATGTGCAAAGGGTTTTTAGCAGGTGTCTGCCAGAAGAAGCTGTGATCAGTGAAAACCTCTTATCAGTTCTAGGTAGTGGGGAAGGCAGTGAGGGCACTGCTGCTCTGTATGGTGAGCAGAAAATTCCCCTTTCTCTATTCCTAGGGAACATTATTTGCTGCCAGAGCATGAAGTTTTAGTTCTGTTTTCTGTGAAGTCATTTCTAAAACGCCAGTTTTATTCTGGCTGTTATAAATGTTGCAATTCAAGGCTGTAATGGGGAGACCTTGTCCTTAACTACTTTCTCATTATTAAAAAAACCTCAGGGCTTCTTTTCATGTTATGTTTCAACAATGATTCTGTGTATATCCACTGAGCTCAGCATATTCTGCTTCACTCCCTCCTTCCCACTGATACTATGTCTTCTGTGCTTGTTCCTGCATTCCCCTTCGCTGTCCTGCACCAGAGCCCCAGATATCCCAGGGAATCTGTCCTCGATATTCATTATTGAGAAAACTGTGGCAGTTAACTTCTAGTGCATGGGAGGAGTCTGCCTAGCACAGTACACAGTCTCTAGCAAAGGCCAGCAGCAGAGAGGGAGGGGGGTGTACGATCATATGTAATATCTCCCCAGAGTATTCCTCTAGTCTGCAAACTGTCTGTTACCCATATCTTGAGCTGTGTGTTCTGCCCCCAGCAAATTGTATGTGTCCAGGCACCCCCTGAGTTGGTGAATTGGCTTCCATCACATGCAAGGAGTTCCGCAGTGGGACTTTCCCATGCCTGGAAAATGAGTGCTCCAGCTTTGCCCTGAAACCTTGTCCTACTACTTTGGGAGTTTCTTCAGCAAAGTTTTTTTTAATGTCAGGGAAAGGACAGGGATTATTGTTCAGGAAGGTTTCTTTGAACTGCATTTTTATTAAGATTTTTTTTTTTTCCAAAGGCAATTTAAATGAAAAAAAAATCTTTCCAAAATCAAGATGAAATGAGATGTTCTGAGGTTACTGCTACGTTCTGCTTTTCTTTCTTTCTTGTTCCTCTTTTCCACAAGATGTCTTATTACTGTGTATGTGTAGTCACTCTTGTGTGCTTCTTCTGAAACCTGCTATGATGCTTTTCAAAATACTTGCATAACAGTTGAGAATCCACCAGCACTGAGCATGTTCGTAGCTCATTTGCCCAGCTGTAAGATGGGAGATGCAAGAACCTCCATCCTATAGACTGGCGAGCTTGTGTATGCAGTTCTGCTTCATTGTTGAAGTGCTTGGACTCAAGTGGTTAAGTGTGAGGCTGTAAGTGCATTTCTTGCACACAAAAAGAATCTACTGCTAAGGAGTTCATGGCTGCGTTTACTTAGAGCACTAATACTAGAAGAAACTGTGGTAGGGCTGTGTAATCCTGCAAGCTTATTAGTGTATACAGCGTATACAGCTCTGTAACTGTATGTCTAGTTTATGCTTTGCAGGATCAAACACGATGTTGGAGGAATTATGACACAGGCTGTCTGTGCCTTTGCCTCTTGGAAGTTGCAAGTAAACTTGCAATTTCTGCCACTGTCTGTCAGGGTGTCAGCTTCCTCTGTATCCATGATGGACTCTACCATTGCATCCAAGATGAGAGAGAATTTTTTAAAGGCTTGCAGACGATTTGTGGGAAGTACCACATACAGTTTGTCTTTATGTCTGTGCTTTTGACGCACTCGGTGTAATTTTTTTTTCCCTAAGTCACCAGTACATACACATGACTGAAACCTGAACTGTCTCAGTATAACTAATGGAAAACTGATCCTGCTCAATATTAGATCCTACTGGGATGAAGTGCGTTGCAGACATGCAACTCAGAATCAAATGCAATTTAAAGTTTTGAAAATATGTGCTCTTTATCCCATATTTTTTTCTTTTTCAGATGAGAAAGAAAATTGTCTTTTCTGTATGCTACTTTGTTTAAAAAAAACCACTGCTTAAGAGGTTGCTCCTAACCTTGACAATTCAGGGAGAGAACATCAGATCTTTGGTCCACTGTGTCTCTCCCTCACTCCCTCATTTAATTGAAGTAACCAACTAAGCACGTGTGCTAGTTCACAAAAAAATGAGAGGTAACTAACATTCAGTTACACACAAGTATAGTTAATATGCAGTTCTGACGTATTCATAGTCAGATCATGAATAAATATTTGACTACTTGCTAATCAGCCAGAAGTGACTCCGAACACTGGTTTTGACAGTGTTTTGTCATTCTGCCAGTAGGGGAAAAAAAAAAGAGCGAGACAGCTTCCCAAAACAGTAGGTGTAATACTGTATCTCTGATACATCATTCATGGTGTTTGTTCTGCTAAAGCACGTGTACAGAGTGGATTATATGTTTTGTCACCAAATGGGAACAGAGAAGGGATTCTGCCTTGATGACATGCTTGTTCTTTCTAGGAGCATAGCAAATGTCATAGGATACTTTCGCACACTGCACCAAACTAATAATTTTAGACCAAGCATTAAATCTGCATAAATTGTACAATCTGTGTAGAAGGGACAGAATGTATCTTGTGTTGCTTAGCAATGGCTTAATTGACTATATGGCTACTATGTGAACTTCTTGCATTTAAATGTCTGGGCTGAACAAGCTCCTTCTTGTTTTTGCCCTTTGAAGGCCTTTTACTGAAGGCAGTAGGAGCTTACGCAAAAAGTAATTGGCGGAGTAGATGACTGTTAGATGAAAATCAGAGAAGAAATCCACCAATTGCCTCCCTGAAACTAATGGCAAAAGATCGTGGGGTGAGCAGAGTGGGTGTGCAAACCACAGCTTTCCGGGTGGTTGCGTGCATTGACTACACAACATCTCCTGGTCGTATCAGGTTCCCATGCTGGCATGGCACCCTCTTGGTACTGTGCTCGTTCCCAGTGCAGGCCAAGTTCATTTACTGTCATTCACGTCACTGAATATGCGGTGTTTGGTGTGAGCACCAGTGTTTGCCATGTAGGTGATTTGCTTCTAAGCAGTCAGCATTTTAGTCAGTTCTCTGCATTAGGATGGAAAGGATGGTCTCCGATTGTTTGCCTCGTAAGCACAAATCTCATATTGAGCTGCATTGGCAAAGGTCTTAAAATTGCTGCTTTAAAGGTGAAGAATCAAGGAATTAAAAAAATGAGTTTTGGAAACTGAGCTGTTACTTCTTTCTTAATGTACAAATGCAAGGACTTCTTATTGCCAGGAATTTTAACATTGGCTCCTGTACCAAGTTCAGGACTGAAATGTCTATTTCCTATTAGCACTGGTTTATATTGGGATAATGATGCTATAAATACTAGACTAAAACATAGCAAATAAAATGATGTAAATGGTTATTTTGCTGGAACTCTTAGCAGATTAAAGTTTAAAACAGAAGAAATGACTGACAAGCCAGGAGTAATCTACTTTGATTCCATTTGAGGATATTCTTGAGTTTGGAGCTGTTGGTTACTTCTGACAAGGGAATATTTGCTTGAAAACTGTTCTTCTCTTCAATAGTTCATGCACTTGAATGTGAAAAGCAAGCAATGTGTTTTACAGTAGAACACTGCTTCTCTTTTAACATTTAGGATGAGTAGTATGCTTGTTAATTAGCAACTTTGCTGTATAAGCCTCGTGCTGCCTTTTTGAAAATGAAGTGGCTTTGAATTTTGATGGCTTCTGTGCATTTTGTCAGAGCAGCTAACACATCTACATTTGATGTTTTTCACCATTTCCTATCAGTGTTTCTTGTCACAAGTCTTCATTGTTTTGTGTGAATAGCTTGCAGAACTTTCAGGTTATAAACGGTACAAGGAGTTAAAGACAGTCTCAACTTTCTCTTATTTTTAGCCAGTTTGAAGATAAACTATTTTTTGTTTTTGCAGGGCTGTGTAATGGCTCTGCTTGTGCAGGTCTGATTGCAAGACAAAGGGCAAACTGCTTTCCATTGATCATTTCAGCAAGGGCAACAATCTGCCACTCTCCTTTTCTTCCTGTTCTTTTATTCTGAAGTGCAGCAGCCACCAACGGAAAATATTCAGAAAGCTGTAACTGGGAGCAGGAATCGCTCTGCAGAGACCCAAACCTGCAGACCCTGATTGTGCAAAGAAACGTGTAGCTATCAGGAGAATCATCTAGCTTGCTGTGGTCCGAGTGGAGCTCTCTGCAAGTAGCACTCAAGGTGAAGTGGAATGGGTCATTTAACTTCCCCTTCTGCTGTACGGGGAAAGCTGTTACGCTTTGCAGCGTGTTACTGGGGGATTTCAATAGGAGTTTTTTCTGCTGTGATAGAGGATGCAATATGCTCACTACATCAAGGTTTCCATCTGCAAGAAAGCATCTTGTTGACTTCCACAGGCAACAGATTAGATCCTTAAAATGCTAATTTTTGTGTGTATATATATATATATATATATTTTTTTTTTAACTGAGCATTAAAAAGTACTTTCTTATTTCATGTGCAGTGGGCTGTAAGCCTGCAGAGTGCAGAAAAGTCCGTGGGTGAACTATGCCAGTAAACTACAGTGTCTCTGTTGTAAGATGTGAAGAGGCAGCAGCTCACGCTGCTCCTCCTTTGCAGTGCAGCTGTGCTCTGCGGGAACAATCAGAACTGCTTCCTTTCTGTGTCTTACTGCCTTCTGTTCTTAGACTGTGCTGCTGCTGGTAAGGTAAGACAAAATTCTGCTGAGGAAGCTGAGAGGGAGGGCAGCAAGTGGCAGGATTCTTGCACACATTTCCCTTTTCACCTTTCCTGTGCAAGACTCTCCTAACTTCTTTAACACCCCACAGTGCCAGATGAAACTGCTTGTCCTTATCTGGCACTGCTTGGGCAGCATAGCTTGTTCCTTCTGCAGCTCTTCCCTGTTTCACAGACCCCTCATCTCTGCTTAGCAACTGTCCCTCATCACCCCAAAGTAGCAAGAGGAGAGATTGCTCGAGTGCAGCTCCTGCAGGCAGCCATAAGCAGTAGTTTCCATTGCTAGCACTGAGGCTGCTCCCGTGGTGCCACCGATGACATCCTTTCCTTATCCAAGAGCAGGTCCTTCTTTGGGCTTCATCCAGAGTCCCTTGGTGCTGAGAGAAGGGCTCTCTTGAATTTGGCTTCCGTTGAATTGAGCTCTCCCCCTTGTTACTTAACAGCAGGCTCCTTTCCCGGCTAACTCAAAGTGGGTCCTCATGTGGAAAAACTGAAAATCGAGCAAAATTGTTTCAGCTTTCTTCTGTTCCCAGTTCTGTTCCAGTGATTGGAATCCTTGTAACTGCAGGAGGAGCTGCACTGTAAGGAACTCAGTCACATAAATCTTTTTCCAGAAGTTGATTTGTGATCTTGAATACGCGCGGCTGCGTGTGAGGGAGA